>JAJSOM010000031.1:0-65111 GCA_023052935.1 Piezodorus guildinii
GAAATAAGAAACTCGGTGTTTTAATGTCAAATTCTTACTAGTGTTGACACTTCAAATGTTTAATTTGACTAAAAATACTCATTTAGCTTGAATTTGATTGCATATTCTTATATGTTGTCTAATATAGAAGAGGATCAACCCCAAAAATCTTATTGATGTGGTAAAATAAGGGACTTGGTGTTTTAGTATATTTCTTACAAGTGTTGACACCTCAAATGTTTAATTTGACTAAAAATACTCTTTTGGCTGAAACGTTTTTTGCATCATTTTATATGTTGTCAAATATAGAAGAGGATCAATCCCAAAAATCTTATTGATATGGTTAAATAATTAAATTGGTGTTTTCATATAAATTTCTTGCAAGTGTTGACACTTCAAATGTTTAATTTGACTAAAAATACTCTTTTAGCTGGATTATTTTATCATCTTTTTATATGTTTTCAACTATAGAAGAGGATCAACCCCAAAAATCATATTGATATGGTGAAAGAAGGGACTTGGTGTTTTCATATAAATTTCTTGCAAGTGTTGACACTTCAAATGTTTAATTTGACTAAAAATACTCTTTTAACTGGAATATTTTATCATCTTTTTATATGTTTTCAACTTTAGAAGAGGATCAACCTAGTACATATCATTGATTTGGTAAAATAAGGGACTTGGTGTTTTCATATAAATTTCTTGCAAGTGTTGACACCTAAAATGTTTAATATTACAAAAAATACTCTTTTAGCTGGAATATTTTTGCATCATTTTATATGTTTTCAACTATAGAAGAGGATCAACCCCAAAAATCATATTGATATGGTGAAAGAAGGGACTTGGTTTTTTCATATAAATTTCTTGCAAGTGTTGACACTTCGAATGTTTAATTTGATAAAAAATACTCTTTTAGCTGGAATATTTTTGCATCTTTTTATATGTTTTCAACTATAGAAGAGGATCAACCCAGTACATATCATTGATTTGGTAAAATAAGGGACTTGGTGTTTTCATATAAATTTCTTGCAAGTGTTGACACTTCAAATGTTTAATTTGACTAAAAATACTCTTTTGGCTGAAACGTTTTTTGCATTATTTTATATTGTGTTAACTATAGAAGAGAATCAACCCCAAAAATCTTATTGATGTGGTGAAATAAGGGACTTGGTATTTTCATGTAAATTTCTTACAAGTGTTGACACCTCAAATGTTTAATTTGACTAAAAATACTCATTTAGCTGGAATTTGAATGCATATTTTTATATGTTGTCTAATATAGAAGAGGATCAACCCCAAAAATCTTATTGATGTGGTATAATAAGGGACTTGGTGTTTTAGTATATTTCTTACAAGTGTTGACACCTCAAATGTTTAATATGACTAAAAATACTCTTTTAAAACCTTATAATAAAATTAGGTATATAATAAAATAAGGGACTTGGTGTTTTAGTATATTTCTTACAAGTGTTGACACAAGGTATATAATAAAATAAGGGACTTGGTGTTTTAGTATATTTCTTACAAGTGTTGACACCTCAGATGTTTAATTTGACTAAAAATACTCTTTTACATGGAATTAGTTTGCATATTTATTTATGTTGTCAAATATAGAAGAGGATCAACCCCAAAAATCTTATTGATGTGGTAAAAAAAGGGACTTAGTGTTTTTAGTATATTTCTTACAAATGTTGACACCTCAAATGTTTAATTTGACTAAATTTACTCTTTTAGCTGAAATTTTTTTTTGCATCATTTCATATCTTATCAACTATAGAAGAGGATCAACCCCAAAAATCTTATTGATGTGGTGAAATAAGGAACTTGGTGTTTTCATATAAATTTCATACAAGTGTTGACACCTTAAATGTTTAATTTGAATAAAAATACTGTTTTATCTGGAATTTTTTTGCATCATTTTATATGTTTTCAACTATAGAAGAGGATCAACATAAAATATTTCATTGATATGGTGAAATAAGAGACTTGGTGTTTTTATGTCATATTCTTGCCAACACTCGCAAGATTAATAAACCTTAAATGTTTAATCTGACTAAAATATTTTTGCATCTTTTTATATGTTGTCAAATATAGAAGAGGAATAACCCCCAAAATCATATCGATATGGTGAAAGAAGGAACTTGCTGTTTTCATGTTAATTTCTTACAAGTGTTGACACCTCCAATGTTTAATATGACCAAAATTACTCTTTTACCTGGAATTTGTTTGCGTCATTTTATATCTTATCAACTATAGAAGGGGATCAGAACCAAAAATCTTATTGATGTGGTGAAATAAGGGACTTGGTGTTTTCATGTAAATTTCTTACAAGTGTTGACATCTCAAATGTTTAATTTGACTAAAAATACTCTTTTACCTGGAATTAATTTTCATATTTTTATATGCGGTCAAATATAGAAGAGGATGAACCCCAAAAATCTTATTGATGTGGTAATATAAGGGACTTGGATTTTTACAATATTTCTTACAAGTGTTGACACCTCAAAAGTTTAATTTGACTAAAAATACTCTTTTACCTGGAATTTGTTTGCGTCATTTTATATGTTGTCAACAATCAAAGAGTATCAACCCTGTATATATCATTGATATAGTGAAATAAGAAACTCGGTGTTTTAATGTCAATTTCTTACAAGTGTTGACACCTTAAATGTTTAATTTGACTAAAAATACTCTTTTATCTGGAATTTGTTTGCGTCATTTTATATCTTATCAACTATAGAAGGGGATCAAAACTAAAAATCTTATTGATGTGGTGAAATAAGGGACTTGGTGTTTTCATGTAAATTTCTTACAAGTGTTGACACCTCAAATGTTTAATTTGACAAAAAATATTCTTTTAGCTAGATTTTTTTGCATCATTTTATATTGTGTTAACTATAGAAGAGGATCAACCCCTAAAATCTTATTGATGTGGTGAAATAAGGGTCATAGTGTTTTCATATCACTTTTTTACAAGTGTTGACACCTCAAATGTTTAATTTGACTAAAAATATTCTTTTAGCTAGATTTTTTTGCATCATTTTATATCTATTCAACTATAGAAGAGGACCAACCCCAAAAATCTTATTGATGTGGTGAAATAAGGGACTTGGTGTTTTCATGTCATTTTCTTGCAAGTTTTGACACCTCAAATGTTTAATTTGAATAAAGATACTCTTTTATCTGGAATTGTTTTGCATCATTCTATATGTTGTCAGCTATCAAAGAGTATCAACCCTGTATATATCATTGATATAGTGAAATAAGGGACTTGGTGTTTTAATGTCAATTTCTTACAAGTGTTGACACCTCAAATGTTTAATTTGACTTAAAAATACTCTTTTAGATAGAATTTTTTAAAATCATTTTATATGTTTTCAACTATAGAAGAGGATCATCCCAAAAAATCTTATTGATATGGTGAAATAAGGGAGTTGTTTTTTTTATGTAAATTTCTTACAAGTGTTGACACCTCAAATGTTTTTAATTTGACTAAAAATATTCTTTTAGCTAGATTTTTTTGCATCATTTTATATCTATTCAACTATAGAAGAGGATCAACCCCTAAAATCTTATTGATGTGGTGAAATAAGGGACATGGTGTTTTCATATCACTTTTTTACAAGTGTTGACACCTCAAATGTTTAATTTAACTAAAAATACTCTTTTACCTGAAATTTGTTTTCATCATTTTATATGTTTTCAACTATAGAAGAGGATTAACATAAAAAATCTTATAGATATGGCGAAATAAGGGACTCATGTCATTTTCTTGTAAGTGTTGACACCTTAAATGTCTAATTTGACTAAAAATACGCTTTTACCTGGAATTTGTGTGCGTCATTTTATATGTTGTCAACTATCAAAGAGTATCAACCCTGTATATATCATTGATATAGTGAAATAAGAAACTCCGTGTTTTAATGTCAATTTCTTACAAGTGTTGGCACCTCAAATGTTTAATTTCACTAAAAATACTCTTTTACCTGGAATTTGTTTGCATCATTTTATATATTTTGTCAACTATCAAAGAGTATCAACCCTGTATATATCATTGATATAGTGAAATAAGGGACTTGGTGTTTTAATGTCAAATTCTTACCAGTGTTGAAACTTCAAATGTTTAATTTGACTAAAAATACTCTTTTAGCTGAAAATTTTTTTGCATCATTTTATATGTTGTCAAATATAGAAGAGGATCAACCCCAAAAATCTTATTGATATGGTGAAATAAGGGACTTCGTGTTTTCATAAAAATTTCTTGCAAGTGTTGACAACTCAAATGTTTAATTTAACTGAAAATACTTTTTTAGCTGGAATATTTTTGCATCATTTTCTATCAGTTTCAACTATAGAAGAGGATCAACCCTGTATATATCATTGATATAGTTAAATAAGGGACTTGAAGTTTTCATGTCAATTTATTACAAGTGTTGACACCTTAGATGTTTAATTTGACATAAAATACTGTTTTACCTGGAATTTGTTTGCATCATTTTATATGTTGCCAAATATAGAAGAGGATCAATCCCAAAAATCTTATTAATATGGTTAAATAATTGAATTGGTGTTTTCATGTAAATTTCTTGCAAGTGTTGACAACTCAAATGTTTAATTTGACTAAAAATACTCTTTTATCTGGTATTTGTTTGCATATTTTTACATGTTGTCAAATATAGAAGAGGATCAACCCCAAAAATCTTATTGATGTGGTAAAATAAGGGACTTGGTGTTTTCATGTTAATTTCTTACAAGTGTTGGCACCTCAAATGTTTAATTTGACTAAAAATACTCTTTTACCTGAAATTTGTTTGCATCATTTTATATATTTTGTAAACTATCAAAGAGTATCAACCCTGTATATATCATTGATATAGTGATATAAGGGACTTGGTGTTTTAATGTCAATTTCTTACAAGTGTTGACACCTCAAATGTTTAATTTGACTAAAAATACTCTTTTATCTGGAATTGGTTTGCGTCATTTTATATCTTATCGACTATAGAAGGGGATCAACATAAAATATTTCATTGATATGGTGAAATAAGAGACTTGCTGTTTTCATGTTAATTTCTTACAAGTGTTGGCACCTCAAATGTTTGATTTGACTAAAAATACTCTTTTACCTGGAATTTGTTTGCCTCATTTTATATGTTGTCAACTATCAAAGAGTATCAACCCTGTATATATCATTGATATAGTGAAATAAGAAACTCGGTGTTTTAATGTCAATTTCTTACAAGTGTTGACACCTCAAATGTTTAATTTGACTAAAAATACTCTTTTACCTGGAATTTGTTTGCATCATTTTATATGTTGTCAACTATCAAAGAGTATCAACCCTGTATATATCATTGATATAGTGAAATAAGGGACTTGGTGTTTTAATGTCAATTTCTTACAAGTGTTGACACCTTAAATGTTTAATTTGACTAAAAATACTCTTTTACCTGGAATTTGTTTGCGTCATTTTATATGTTGTCAACTATCAAAGAGTATCAACCCTGTATATATCATTGATATACTGAAATAAGGGACTTGGTGTTTTAATGTCAATTTCTTACAAGTGTTGACATCTCAAATGTTTAATTTGACTAAAAATACTCTTTTACCTGGAATTTGTTTGCATCATTTTATATATTTTGTCAACTATCAAAGAGTATCAACCCTGTATATATCATTGATATAGTGATATAAGGGACTTGGTGTTTTAATGTCAATTTCTTACAAGTGTTGACATCTCAAATGTTTAATTTGACTAAAAATACTCTTTTACCTGGAATTTGTTTGCATCATTTTATATATTTTGTCAACTATCAAAGAGGATCAACCCTGTATATATCATTGATATACTGAAATAAGGGACTTGGTGTTTTAATGTCAATTTCTTACAAGTGTTGACATCTCAAATGTTTAATTTGACTAAAAATACTCTTTTACCTGGAATTTGTTTGCATCATTTTATATATTTTGTCAACTATCAAAGAGTATCAACCCTGTATATATCATTGATATAGTGATATAAGGGACTTGGTGTTTTAATGTCAATTTCTTACAAGTGTTGACATCTCAAATGTTTAATTTGACTAAAAATACTCTTTTACCTGGAATTTGTTTGCATCATTTTATATATTTTGTCAACTATCAAAGAGGATCAACCCTGTATATATCATTGATATAGTTAAATAAGGGACTTGAAGTTTTCATGTCAATTTCTTACAAGTGTTGACACCTTAGATGTTTAATTTGACATAAAATACTGTTTTACCTGGAATTTGTTTGCATCATTTTATATGTTGCCAAATATAGAAGAGGATCAATCCCAAAAATCTTATTAATATGGTTTAAAGAATTGAATTGGTGTTTTCATGTAAATTTCTTGCAAGTGTTAACAACTCAAATGTTTAATTTGACTAAAAATACTCTTTTATCTGGTATTTGTTTGCATATTTTTACATGTTGTCAAATATAGAAGAGGATCAACCCCAAAAATCTTATTGATGTGGTAAAATAAGGGACTTGGTGTTTTCATGTTAATTTCTTACAAGTGTTGGCACCTCAAATGTTTAATTTGACTAAAAATACTCTTTTACCTGAAATTTGTTTGCATCATTTTATATATTTTGTAAACTATCAAAGAGTATCAACCCTGTATATATCATTGATATAGTGATATAAGGGACTTGGTGTTTTAATGTCAATTTCTTACAAGTGTTGACACCTCAAATGTTTAATTTGACTAAAAATACTCTTTTATCTGGAATTGGTTTGCGTCATTTTATATCTTATCGACTATAGAAGGGGATCAACATAAAATATTTCATTGATATGGTGAAATAAGAGACTTGCTGTTTTCATGTTAATTTCTTACAAGTGTTGGCACCTCAAATGTTTGATTTGACTAAAAATACTCTTTTACCTGGAATTTGTTTGCCTCATTTTATATGTTGTCAACTATCAAAGAGTATCAACCCTGTATATATCATTGATATAGTGAAATAAGAAACTCGGTGTTTTAATGTCAATTTCTTACAAGTGTTGACACCTCAAATGTTTAATTTGACTAAAAATACTCTTTTACCTGGAATTTGTTTGCGTCATTTTATATGTTGTCAACTATCAAAGAGTATCAACCCTGTATATATCATTGATATACTGAAATAAGGGACTTGGTGTTTTAATGTCAATTTCTTACAAGTGTTGACATCTCAAATGTTTAATTTGACTAAAAATACTCTTTTACCTGCAATTTGTTTGCATCATTTTATATATTTTGTCAACTATCAAAGAGTATCAACCCTGTATAATATCATTGATATAGTGATATAAGGGACTTGGTGTTTTAATGTCAATTTCTTACAAGTGTTGACACCTTAAATGTTTAATTTGACTAAAAATACTCTTTTACCTGGAATTTGTTTGCATCATTTTATATATTTTGTCAACTATCAAAAGAGTATCAACCCTGTATATATCATTGATATACTGAAATAAGGGACTTGGTGTTTTAATGTCAATTTCTTACAAGTTTTGACATCTCAAATGTTTAATTTGACATAAAATACTGTTTTACCTGGAATTTGTTTGCATCATTTTATATGTTGCCAAATATAGAAGAGGATCAATCCCAAAAATCTTATTAATATGGTTAAATAATTGAATTGGTGTTTTCATGTAAATTTCTTGCAAGTGTTGACAACTCAAATGTTTAATTTGACTAAAAATACTCTTTTATCTGGTATTTGTTTGCATATTTTTACATGTTGTCAAATATAGAAGTGGATCAACCCCAAAAATCTTATTGATGTGGTAAAATAAGGGACTTGGTGTTTTCATGTTAATTTCTTACAAGTGGTTGGCACCTCAAATGTTTAATTTGACTAATAATACTCTTTTACCTGGAATTTGTTTGCATCATTTTATATGTTGTCAACTATCAAAGAGTATCAACCCTGTATATATCATTGATATAGTGAAATAAGAAACTCGGTGTTTTAATGTCAATTTCTTACAAGTGTTGACATCTCAAATGTTTAATTTGACTAAAAATACTCTTTTACCTGGAATTTGTTTGCATCATTTTATATATTTTGTCAACTATCAAAGAGTATCAACCCTGTATATATTCATTGATATACTGAAATAAGGGACTTGGTGTTTTAATGTCAATTTCTTACAAGTTTTGACATCTCAAATGTTTTAATTTGACATAAAATACTGTTTTACCTGGAATTTGTTTGCATCATTTTATATGTTGCCAAATATAGAAGAGGATCAATCCCAAAAATCTTATTAATATGGTTAAATAATTGAATTGGTGTTTTCATGTAAATTTCTTGCAAGTGTTGACAACTCAAATGTTTAATTTGACTAAAAATACTCTTTTATCTGGTATTTGTTTGCATATTTTTACATGTTGTCAAATATAGAAGTGGATCAACCCCAAAAATCTTATTGATGTGGTAAAATAAGGGACTTGGTGTTTTCATGTTAATTTCTTACAAGTGGTGGCACCTCAAATGTTTAATTTGACTAATAATACTCTTTTACCTGGAATTTGTTTGCATCATTTTATAATTTTGTCAACTATCAAAGAGTATCAACCCTGTATATATCATTGATATAGTGAAATAAGGGACTTGGTGTTTTAATGTCAAATTCTTACAAGTGTTGACACCTCAAATGTTTAATTTGACTAAAAATACTCTTTTACTGAAATTTTGTTTGCATCATTTTATATGTTGTCAAATATAGAAGAGGATCAATCCAAAAATCTTATTAATATGGTTAATAATAAACTTGGTGTTTTCATGTAATTTCTTACAAGTGTTGACACTCAAATGTTTAATTTGACTAAAAATACTCTTTTACTGGATATTTGTTTGCATCATTTTATTGTGTCAAATATAGAAGAGGATCAACCCAAAAATCTTATTGATTGGTAAATAAGGGACTTGGTGTTTTTAGTAATTTCTTACAAGTGTTGACACCTCAAATTTTTAATTTGACTAAAAATACTCTTTTAGCTGGAATTTGTTTGCATATTTTTATATGTTGTCAATATAAAGAGGTATCAACCCCAAAAATCTTATTGATGTGGTAAAATAAGGGACTTGGTGTTTTTAGTATATTTCTTACAAGTGTTGGCACCTTAAATGTTTAATTTGACTAAAAATACTCTTTTACCTGAAATTTGTTTGCATCATTTTATATGTTGTCAACTATCAAAGAGTATCAACCCTGTATATATCATTGAATATAGTGAAATAAGGACTGGTGTTTTAATGTCAATTTCTTACAAGTGTTGACACTTAAATGTTTAATTTGACTAAAAATACTCTTTTACCTGGAATTTGTTTGCATCATTTTATATGTTTGTCAACTATCAAAGAGTATCAACCCTGTAATATCATTGATATATTGAAATAAGGGACTTGGTGTTTTAATGTCAATTTCTTACAAGTGTTGACACCTTAAATGTTTAATTTGACTAATAATACTCTTTTACCTGGAATTTGTTTGCGTCATTTTATATGTTGTCAACTATCAAAGAGTATCAACCCTGTATAATTCATTGATATAGTGAAATAAGGGACTTGGTGTTTCATGTAAATTTCTTACAAGTGTTGACACCTTAAATGTTTAATTTAACAAAAAATATTCTTTTAGCTGGATTTTTTTGCATTATTTTATATGTTGTCAACTATAGAAAGAGGATTCAACCCAAAAATCTTATTGATATGGTGAAATAAGGTGTTGTTTTTTTTTATGTAAATTTCTTACAAGTGTTGACACCTCAAATGTTTAATTTGACAAAAAATATCTCTTTTAGGCTGAATTTTTTTGCATCATTTTATATTTTTCAACTATAGAAAGAGATCAACCCTGTACATATCATTGATTTGGTGAAAATAAGGGACTTGGTGTTTTCATGTAAATTTCTTACAAGTGTTGACACCTCAAATGTTTAATTTGACTAAAAATACTCTTTTACCTGGAATTTGTTTGCCTCATTTTATATGTTGTCAACTATCAAAGAGTATCAACCCTGTATATATCATTGATATATTGAAATAAGGGACTTGGTGTTTTAATGTCAATTTCTTACAAGTGTTGACACCTTAAATGTTTATTTTGACTAATAATACTCTTTTACCTGGAATTTGTTTGCGTCATTTTATATGTTGTCAACTATCAAAGAGTATCAACCCTGTATATATCATTGATATAGTGAAATAAGGGACTTGGTGTCTTCATGTAAATTTCTTACAAGTGTTGACACCTTAAATGTTTAATTTGACAAAAAATATTCTTTTAGCTAGATTTTTTTGCATTATTTTATATGTTGTCAACTATGAAAGAGGATTAACCCGAAAAATCTTATTGATATGGTGAAATAAGGGTGTTGTTTTTTTTTATGTAAATTTCTTACAAGTGTTGACACCTCAAATGTTTAATTTGACAAAAAATATTCTTTTAGCTAGATTTTTTTGCATCATTTTATATCTATTCAACTATAGAAGAGGATCAACCCTAAAATCTTATTGATGTGGTGAAATAAGGGTCATGGTGTTTTCATATCACTTTTTTACAAGTGTTGACACCTCAAATGTTTAATTTGACTAAAAATATTCTTTTAGCTAGATTTTTTTGCATCATTTTATATCTATTCAACTATAGAAGAGGGCCAACCCCAAAAATCTTATTGATGTGGTGAAATAAGGGACTTGGTGTTTTCATGTCATTTTCTTGCAAGTGTTGACACCTCAAATGTTTAATTTGACAAAAAATATTCTTTTAGCTAGATTTTTTTTGCATCATTTTATATCTATTCAACTATAGAAGAGGATCAACCCCAAAAATCTTATTGATGTGGTAAAAATAAGGGACTTGGTGTTTTAGTATATTTCTTACAAGTGTTGGCACCTCAAATGTTTAATTTGACTAAAAATACTCTTTTAGCTAGAATATTTTTGCATCTTTTTATATGTTGTAAAATATAGATAAGGAATAACCCCCAAAATCATATCGATATGGTGAAAGAGGGAACTTGCTGTTTTCATGTTAATTTCTTACAAGTGTTGGCACCTCAAATGTTTAATTTGACTAAAAATACTCTTTTACCTGGAATTTGTTTGTATCATTTTATATGTTGTCAACTATCAAAGAGTATCAACCCTGTATATATCATTGATATAGTGAAATAAGAAACTCGGTGTTTTAATGTCAATTTCTTACAAGTGTTGACACCTTAAATGTTTAATTTGACTAAAAATACTCTTTTACCTGGAATTTGTTTGCGTCATTTTATACGTTGTCAACTATCAAAGAGTATCAACCCTGTATATATCATTGATATAGTGAAATAAGAAACTCGGTGTTTTAATGTCAATTTCTTACAAGTGTTGACACCTCAAATGTTTAATTTGACTAAAAATACTCTTTTACCTGGAATTTGTTTGCCTCATTTTATATGTTGTCAACTATCAAAGAGTATCAACCCTGTATATATCATTGATATATTGAAATAAGGGACTTGGTGTTTTAATGTCAATTTCTTACAAGTGTTGACACCTTAAATGTTTATTTTGACTAATAATACTCTTTTACCTGGAATTTGTTTGCGTCATTTTATATGTTGTCAACTATCAAAGAGTATCAACCCTGTATATATCATTGATATAGTGAAATAAGGGACTTGGTGTCTTCATGTAAATTTCTTACAAGTGTTGACACCTTAAATGTTTAATTTGACAAAAAATATTCTTTTAGCTAGATTTTTTTGCATTATTTTATATGTTGTCAACTATGAAAGAGGATTAACCCGAAAAATCTTATTGATATGGTGAAATAAGGGAGTTGTTTTTTTTTATGTAAATTTCTTACAAGTGTTGACACCTCAAATGTTTAATTTGACAAAAAATATACTTTTAGCTAGATTTTTTTGCATCATTTTATATCTATTCAACTATAGAAGAGGATCAACCCCTAAAATCTTATTGATGTGGTGAAATAAGGGTCATGGTGTTTTCATATCACTTTTTTACAAGTGTTGACACCTCAAATGTTTAATTTGACTAAAATATATTCTTTTAGCTAGATTTTTTTGCATCATTTTATATCTATTCAACTATAGAAGAGGGCCAACCCCAAAAATCTTATTGATGTGGTGAAATAAGGGACTTGGTGTTTTCATGTCATTTTCTTGCAAGTGTTGACACCTCAAATGTTTAATTTGACTAAAGATACTCTTTTATCTGGAATTGTTTTGCATCATTCTATATGTTGTCAGCTTTCAAAGAGTATCAACCCTGTATATATCATTGATATAGTGAAATAAGGGACTTGGTGTTTTAATGTCAATTTCTTACAAGTGTTGACACCTCAAATGTTTTTAATTTGACTAAAAATATTCTTTTAGCTAGCTTTTTTTGCATCATTTTATATCTATTCAACTATAGAAGAGGATCAACCCCTAAAATCTTATTGATGTGGTGAAATAAGGGACATGGTGTTTTCATATCACTTTTTTACAAGTGTTGACACCTCAAATGTTTAATTTAACTAAAAATACTCTTTTACCTGAAATTTGTTTTCATCATTTTATATGTTTTCAACTATAGAAGAGGATTAACATAAAAAATCTTATAGATATGGTGAAATAAGGGACTCATGTCATTTTCTTGTAAGTGTTGACACCTTAAATGTTTAATTTGACTAAAAATACGCTTTTACCTGGAAATTGTGTGCATCATTTTATATGTTGTCAACTATCAAAGAGTATCAACCCTGTATATATCATTGATATAGTGAAATAAGAAACTCGGTGTTTTAATGTCAATTTCTTACAAGTGTTGAGACCTCAAATGTTTAATTTGACTAAAAATACTCTTTTACCTGGAATTTGTTTGCGTCATTTTATATGTTGTCAACTATCAAAGAGTATCAACCCTGTATATATCATTGATATAGTGAAATAAGGGACTTGGTGTTTTAATGTCAATTTCTTACAAGTGTTGACACCTTAAATGTTTAATTTGACTAAAAATACTCCTTTACCTGGAATTTGTTTGCGTCATTTTATATGTTGTCAACTATCAAAGAGTATCAACCCTGTATATATCATTGATATAGTGAAATAAGAAACTCGGTGTTTTAATGTCAAATTCTTACCAGTGTTGAAACTTCAAATGTTTAATTTGACTAAAAATACTCTTTTAGCTGAAAATTTTTTTGCATCATTTTATATGTTGTCAAATATAGAAGAGGATCAACCCCCAAAATCTTATTGATATGGTGAAATAAGGGACTTGGTGTTTTCATGTCATTTTCTTGCAAGTGTTGACAACTCAAATGTTTAATTTAACTGAAAATACTTTTTAGCTGGAATATTTTTGCATCATTTTCTATCAGTTTCAACTATACAAGAGGATCAACCCTGTATATATCATTGATATAGTTAAATAAGGGACTTGAAGTTTTCATGTCAATTTCTTACAAGTGTTGACACCTTAAATGTTTAATTTGACATAAAATACTGTTTTACCTGGAATTTGTTTGCATCATTTTATATGTTGCCAAATATAGAAGTGGATCAACCCCAAAAATCTTATTGATGTGGTAAAATAAGGGACTTGGTGTTTTCATGTTAATTTCTTACAAGTGGTGGCACCTCAAATGTTTAATTTGACTAAAAATACTCTTTTACCTGGAATTTGTTTGCATCATTTTATATTTTTGTCAACTATCAAAGAGTATCAACCCTGTATATATCATTGATATAGTGATATAAGGGACTTGGTGTTTTAATGTCAATTTCTTACAAGTGTTGACACCTCAAATGTTTAATTTGACTAAAAATACTCTTTTATCTGGAATTGGTTTGCGTCATTTTATATCTTATCGACTATAGAAGGGGATCAACATAAAATATTTCATTGATATGGTGAAATAAGAGACTTGCTGTTTTCATGTTAATTTCTTACAAGTGTTGACACCTCAAATGTTTAATTTGACTAAAAATACTCTCTTACCAGGAATTTGTTTGCTTCATTTTATATGTTGTCAACTATCAAAGAGTATCAACCCAGTATATATCATTGATATAGTGAAAAAGGGACTTGGTGTTTTAATGTCAATTTCTTACAAGTGTTGACATCTCAAATGTTTAATTTCACTAAAAATACTCTTTTACCTGGAATTTTTTTACATCATTTTATATCTATTCAACTATAGAAGAGGACCAACCCCAAAAATCTTATTGATGTGGTGAAATAAGGGACTTGGTGTTTTCATATCATTTTCTTGCAAGTGTTGACACCTCAAATGTTTAATTTGACTAAAGATACTCTTTTATCTGGGATTGTTTTAAATAATTCTAAATGTTGTCAGCTATCAAAGAGTATCAACCCTGTATATATCATTGATATAGTGAAATAAGGGACTTGGTGTTTTAATGTCAATTTCTTACAAGTGTTGACACCTCAAATGTTTAATTTGACTTAAAAATACTCTTTTAGATAGAATTTTTTTAAATCATTTTATATGTTTTCAACTATAGAAGAGGATCATCCCAAAAAATCTTATTGATATGGTGAAATAAGGGGGTTGTTTTTTTTTATGTAAATTTTTTACAAGTGTTGACACCTCAAATGTTTTTAATTTGACTAAAAATATTCTTTTAGCTAGATTTTTTTGCATCATTTTATATCTATTCAACTATAGAAGAGGATCAACCCCTAAAATCTTATTGATGTGGTGAAATAAGGGACATGGTGTTTTCATATCACTTTTTTACAAGTGTTGACACCTCAAATGTTTAATTTAACTAAAAATACTCTTTTACCTGAAATTTGTTTTCATCATTTTATATGTTTTCAACTATAGAAGAGGATTAACATAAAAAATCTCATAGATATGGCGAAATAAGGGACTCATGTCATTTTCTTGTAAGTGTTGACACCTTAAATGTTTAATTTGACTAAAAAACACTCTTTTACCTGGAATTTGTGTGCGTCGTTTTATATGTTGTCAACTATCAAAGAGTATCAACCCTATGTATATCATTGATATAGTGAAATAAGAAACTCGGTGTTTTAATATCAATTTCTTACAAGTGTTGGACACCTCAAATGTTTAATTTGACTAAAAATACTCCTTTTACCTGGAATTTGTTTGCGTCATTTTATATGTTGTCAACTATCAAAGAGTATCAACCCTGTATATATCATTGATATAGTGAAATAAGGGACTTGGTGTTTTAATGTCAATTTCTTACAAGTGTTGACACCTCAAATGTTTAATTTGACTAAAAAAAACTCTTTTACCTGGAATTTGTTTGCGTCATTTTATATGTTGTCAACTATCAAAGAGTATCAACCCTGTATATGTCATTGATATAGTGAAATAAGGGACTTGGTGTTTTAATGTCAAATTCTTACCAGTGTTGAAACTTTAAATGTTTAATTTGACTAAAATACTCTTTTAGCTGAAAATTTTTTGCATCATTTTATATGTTGTCAAATATAGAAGAGGATCAACCCCAAAAATCTTATTGATATGGTAAAATAAGGGACTTCGTGTTTTTAGTATATTTCTTATAAGTGTTGGCACCTTAAATGTTTTAATTTGACTAAAAATACTCTTTTACCTGGAATTTGTTTGCATCATTTTATATGTTGTCAACTATCAAAGAGTATCAACCCTGTATATATCATTGATATAGTGAAATAAGAAACTCGGTGTTTTAATGTCTATTTCTTACAAGTCTTGACACCTCAAATGTTTAATTTGACTAAAAATACTCTTTTACCTGGAATTTGTTTGCATTATTTTATTATGTTTTCAACAATAGAAGAGGATCAACCCTGTATATATCATTGATATAGTGAAATAAGAAACTCGGTGTATTAATGTCAATTTCTTACAAGTGTTGACACCTTAAATGTTTAATTTGACTAAAAATACTCTTTTACCTGGAATTTGTTTGCGTCATTTTATATGTTGTCAACTATCAAAGTGTATCAACCCTGTATATATCATTGATATAGTGAAATAAGAAACTCGGTGTTTTAATGTCAATTTTTTACAAGTGTTGGCACCTCAAATGTTTAATTTGACTAAAAATACTCTTTTACCTGGAATTTGTTTGCATCATTTTTATATGTTGTCAAATATAGAAGAGGATCAACCCTGTATATATCATTGATATAGTGAAATAAGGGACTTGGTGTCTTCATGTAAATTTCTTACAAGTGTTGACACCTTAAATGTTTAATTTGACAAAAAATATTCTTTTAGCTAGATTTTTTTGCATTATTTTTATATGTTGTCAACTATGAAAGAGGATTAACCCAAAAAATCTTATTGATATGGTGAAATAAGGGAGTTGTTTTTTTTTATGTAAATTTCTTACAATTGTTGAAACTTCAAATGTTTAATTTGACTAAAAATACTCTTTTAGCTGAAAATTTTTTTGCATCATTTTATATGTTGTCAAATATAGAAGAGGATCAACCCCCAAATCTTATTGATATGGTGAAATAAGGGACTTGGTGTTTTCATGTCATTTTCTTGCAAGTGTTGACAACTCAAATGTTTAATTTAACTGAAAATACTTTTTTAGCTGGAATATTTTTGCATCATTTTCTATCAGTTTCAACTATACAAGAGGATCAACCCTGTATATATCATTGATATAGTTAAATAAGGGACTTGAAGTTTTCATGTCAATTTCTTACAAGTGTTGACACCTTAAATGTTTAATTTGACATAAAATACTGTTTTACCTGGAATTTGTTTGCATCATTTTATATGTTGCCAAATATAGAAGTGGATCAACCCCAAAAATCTTATTGATGTGGTAAAATAAGGGACTTGGTGTTTTCATGTTAATTTCTTACAAGTGGTGGCACCTCAAATGTTTAATTTGACTAAAAATACTCTTTTACCTGGAATTGTTTGCATCATTTTATATATTTTGTCAACTATCAAAGAGTATCAACCCTGTATATATCATTGATATAGTGATATAAGGGACTTGGTGTTTTAATGTCAATTTCTTACAAGTGTTGACACCTCAAATGTTTAATTTGACTAAAAATACTCTTTTATCTGGAATTGGTTTGCGTCATTTTATATCTTATCGACTATAGAAGGGGATCAACATAAAATATTTCATTGATATGGTGAAATAAGAGACTTGCTGTTTTCATGTTAATTTCTTACAAGTGTTGACACCTCAAATGTTTAATTTGACTAAAATACTCTCTTACCAGGAATTTGTTTGCTTCATTTTATATGTTGTCAACTATCAAAGAGTATCAACCAGTATATATCATTGATATAGTGAAATAAGGGACTTGGTGTTTTAATGTCAATTTCTTACAAGTGTTGACATCTCAAATGTTTAATTTCACTAAAATACTCTTTACCTGGAATATTTTTACATCATTTTATATCTATTCAACTATAGAAGAGGACCAACCCCAAAAATCTTATTGATGTGGTGAAATAAGGGACTTGGTGTTTTCATATCATTTTCTTGCAAGTGTTGACACCTCAAATGTTTAATTTGACTAAAGATACTCTTTTATCTGGGATTGTTTTAAATAATTCTAAATGTTGTCAGCTATCAAAGAGTATCAACCCTGTATATATCATTGATATAGTGAAATAAGGGACTTGGTGTTTTAATGTCAATTTCTTACAAGTGTTGACACCTCAAATGTTTAATTTGACTTAAAAATACTCTTTTAGATAGAATTTTTTTAAATCATTTTATATGTTTTCAACTATAGAAGAGGATCATCCCAAAAAATCTTATTGATATGGTGAAATAAGGGGTTGTTTTTTTTTATGTAAATTTTTTACAAGTGTTGACACCTCAAATGTTTTTAATTTGACTAAAAATATTCTTTTAGCTAGATTTTTTTGCATCATTTTATATCTATTCAACTATAGAAGAGGATCAACCCCTAAAATCTTATTGATGTGGTGAAATAAGGGACATGGTGTTTTCATATCACTTTTTTACAAGTGTTGACACCTCAAATGTTTAATTTAACTAAAAATACTCTTTTACCTGAAATTTGTTTTCATCATTTTATATGTTTTCAACTATAGAAGAGGATTAACATAAAAAATCTCATAGATATGGCGAAATAAGGGACTCATGTCATTTTCTTGTAAGTGTTGACACCTTAAATGTTTAATTTGACTAAAAACACTCTTTTACCTGGAATTTGTGTGCGTCGTTTTATATGTTGTCAACTATCAAAGAGTATCAACCCTATGTATATCATTGATATAGTGAAATAAGAAACTCGGTGTTTTAATATCAATTTCTTACAAGTGTTGACACCTCAAATGTTTAATTTGACTAAAAATACTCTTTTACCTGGAATTTGTTTGCGTCATTTTATATGTTGTCAACTATCAAAGAGTATCAACCCTGTATATATCATTGATATAGTGAAATAAGGGACTTGGTGTTTTAATGTCAATTTCTTACAAGTGTTGACACCTCAAATGTTTAATTTGACTAAAAATACTCTTTTACCTGGAATTTGTTTGCGTCATTTTATATGTTGTCAACTATCAAAGAGTATCAACCCTGTATATGTCATTGATATAGTGAAATAAGGGACTTGGTGTTTTAATGTCAAATTCTTACCAGTGTTGAAACTATAAATGTTTAATTTGACTAAAAATACTCTTTTAGCTGAAAATTTTTTTGCATCATTTTATATGTTGTCAAATATAGAAGAGGATCAACCCCAAAATCTTATTGATATGTAAAATAAGGGACTTCGTGTTTTTAGTATATTTCTTATAAGTGTTGGCACCTTAAATGTTTAATTTGACTAAAAATACTCTTTTACCTGGAATTTGTTTGCATCATTTTATATGTTGTCAACTATCAAAGAGTATCAACCTGTATATATCATTGATATAGTGAAATAAGAAACTCGGTGTTTTAATGTCTATTTCTTACAAGTCTTGACACCTCAAATGTTTAATTTGACTAAAAATACTCTTTTACCTGGAATTTGTTTGCATTATTTTATATGTTGTCAACTATCAAAGTGTATCAACCCTGTATATATCATTGATATAGTGAAATAAGAAACTCGGTGTTTTAATGTCAATTTTTTACAAGTGTTGGCACCTCAAATGTTTAATTTGACTAAAAATACTCTTTTACCTGGAATTTGTTTGCATCATTTTATATGTTGTCAAATATAGAAGAGGATCAACCCTGTATATATCATTGATATAGTGAAATAAGGGACTTGGTGTCTTCATGTAAATTTCTACAAGTGTTGACACCTTAAATGTTTAATTTGACAAAAAATATTCTTTTAGCTAGATTTTTTTGCATTATTTATATGTTGTCAACTATGAAAGAGGATTAACCCAAAAAATCTTATTGATATGGTGAAATAAGGGAGTTGTTTTTTTTTTTATGTAAATTTCTTACAATTGTTGACACCTCAAATGTTTAATTTCACAAAAAATATTCTTTTAGCTAATTTTTTTGCATCATTTTATATCTATTCAACTATAGAAGAGGATCAACCCCTAAAATCTTATTGATGTGGTGAAATAAGGGTCATGGTGTTTTCATATCACTTTTTTACAAGTGTTGACACCTCAAATGTTTAATTTGACTAAAAATATTCTTTTAGCTAGATTTTTTTGCATCATTTTATATCTATTCAACTATAGAAGAGGACCAACCCCAAAAATCTTATTGATGTGGTGAAATAAGGGACTTGGTGTTTTCATGTCATTTTCTTGCAAGTGTTGACACCTCAAATGTTTAATTTGACTAAAGATACTCTTTTATCTGGAATTGTTTTGCATCATTCTATATGTTGTCAGCTATCAAAGGTATCAACCCTGTATATATCATTGATATAGTGAAATAAGGGACTTGGTGTTTTAATGTCAATTTCTTACAATGTTGACACCTCAAATGTTTAATTTCACTTAAAAATACTCTTTTAGATAGAATTTTTTTAAACCATTTTATATGTTTTCAACTATAGAAGAGGATCATCCCAAAAAATCTTATTGATATGGTGAAATAAGGGAGTTGTTTTTTTTATGTAAATTTCTTACAAGTGTTGACACCTCAAATGTTTTTAATTTGACTAAAAATATTCTTTTAGCTAGCTTTTTTTGCATCATTTTATATCTATTCAACTATAGAAGAGGATCAACCCCTAAAATCTTATTGATGTGGTGAAATAAGGGACATGGTGTTTTCATATCACTTTTATACAAGTGTTGACACCTCAAATGTTTAATTTAACTAAAAATACTCTTTTACCTGAAATTTGTTTTCATCATTTTATATGTTTTCAACTATAGAAGAGGATTAACAAAAAAATCTTATAGATATGGCGAAATAAGGGACTCATGTCATTTTCTTGTAAGTGTTGACACCTTAAATGTTTAATTTGACTAAAAATACGCTTTTACCTGGAATTTGTGTGCGTCATTTTATATGTTGTTCAACTATCAAAGAGTATCAACCCTGTATATATCATTGATATAGTGAAATAAGAAACTCGGTGTTTTAATGTCAATTTCTTACAAGTGTTGACACCTCAAATGTTTAATTTGACTAAAAATACTCTTTTACCTGGAATTTGTTTGCGTCATTTTATATGTTGTCAACTATCAAAGAGTATCAACCCTGTATATATCATTGATATAGTGAAATAAGGGACTTGGTGTTTTAATGTCAATTTCTTACAAGTGTTGACACCTTAAATGTTTAATTTGACTAAAAATACTCTTTTACCTGGAATTTGTTTGCGTCATTTTATATGTTGTCAACTTTCAAAGAGTATCAACCCTGTATATTCATTGATATAGTGAAATAAGGGACTTGGTGTTTTTAATGTCAATTTCTTACAAGTGTTGGCACCTCAAATGTTTAATTTGACTAAAAATACTCTTTTACTGGAATTTTTTTGCATCATTTTATATTTTTGTCAACTATAAAGAGTATCAACCCGTATATATCTATTGATATGTGAAATAAGGGACTTGGTGTTTTTATGTCATATTTCTTACAGTGTTGAAACTTCAAATGTTTAATTTGACTAAAAATACTCTTTTAGCTGAAATTTTTTTGCATCATTTTATATGTTGTCAAATATAGAAGAGGATCAACCCAAAAATCTTATTGATATGATGAAATAAGGGACTTCGTGTTTTCATAAAAATTTCTTGCAAGTGTTGACAACTCAAATGTTTAATTTAACTAAAATACTCTTTTAGCTGGAATATTTTTGCATCATTTTTATAGTTTCAACTATAGAAAGGATCAACCCTGTATATATCATTGATATAGTTAAATAAGGGACTTGAGTTTTCATGTCAATTTCTTACAAGTGTTGACACTTCAAATGTTTAATTTGACTAAAAATACTCTTTTACCTGGAATTTGTTTGCGTCATTTTATATTTTGTCAACTATCAAAGAGTATCAACCCTGTATATATCATTGATATACTGAAATAAGGGACTTGGTGTTTTAATGTCAATTTCTTACAAGTGTTGACACCTCAAATGTTTAATTTGACTAAAAATACTCTTTTACCTGGAATTTTTTTGCATCATTTTATATGTTGTCAACAATCAAAGAGTATCAACCCTGTATATATCATTGATATAGTGAAATAAGGGACTTGGTGTCTTCATGTAAATTTCTTACAAGTGTTGACACCTCAAATGTTTTAATTTGACTAAAAATATTCTTTTAGCTAGATTTTTTTGCATCATTTTATATCTATTCAACTATAGAAGAGGATCAACCCCTAAAATCTTATTGATGTGGTGAAATAAGGGACATGGTGTTTTCATATCACTTTTTTACAAGTGTTGACACCTCAAATGTTTAATTTAACTAAAAATACTCTTTTACCTGAATTTGTTTTCATCATTTTATATGTTTTCAACTATAGAAGAGGATTAACATAAAAATCTTATAGATATGGCGAAATAAGGGACTCATGTCATTTTCTTGTAAGTGTTGACACCTTAAATGTTTAATTTGACTAAAAATACGCTTTTTACCTGGAAATTGTGTGCATCATTTTATATGTTGTCAACTATCAAAGAGTATCAACCCTGTATATATCATTGATATAGTGAAATAAGAAACTCGGTGTTTTAATGTCAATTTCTTACAAGTGTTGACACCTCAAATGTTTAATTTGACTAAAAATACTCTTTTACCTGGAATTTGTTTGCGTCATTTTATATGTTGTCAACTATCAAAGAGTATCAACCCTGTATATATCATTGATATAGTAAATAAGGGACTTGGTGTTTTAATGTCAATTTCTTACAAGTGTTGACACCTTAAATGTTTAATTTGACTAAAAATACTCTTTTACCTGGAATTTGTTTGCGTCATTTTATATGTTGTCAACTATCAAAGAGTATCAACCCTGTATATATCATTGATATAGTGAAATAAGGGACTTGGTGTTTTAATGTCAAATTTTTTACCAGTGTTGAAACTTCAAATGTTTAATTTGACTAAAAATACTCTTTTAGCTGAAAATTTTTTTGCATCATTTTATATGTTGTCAAATATAGAAGAGGATCAACCCCAAAATCTTATTATATGGTGAAATAAGGGACTTGGTGTTTTCATGTCATTTTCTTGCAAGTGTTGACACCTTAAATGTTTAATTTGACATAAAATACTGTTTTACCTGGAATTTGTTTGCATCATTTTATATGTTGCCAAATATAGAAGAGGATCAATCCCAAAAATCTTATTAATATGGTTAAATAATTGAATTGGTGTTTTCATGTAAATTTCTTGCAAGTGTTGACAACTCAAATGTTTAATTTGACTAAAAATACTCTTTTATCTGGTATTTGTTTGCATATTTTTACATGTTGTCAAATATAGAAGTGGATCAACCCCAAAAATCTTATTGATGTGGTAAAATAAGGGACTTGGTGTTTTCATGTTAATTTCTTACAAGTGGTGCACCTCAAATGTTTAATTTGACTAAAAATACTCTTTTACCTGGAATTTGTTTGCATCATTTTATATATTTTGTCAACTATCAAAGAGTATCAACCCTGTATATATCATTGATATAGTGATATAAGGGACTTGGTGTTTTATGTCAATTTCTTACAAGTGTTGACACCTCAAATGTTTAATTTGACCAAAAAATACTCTTTTATCTGGAATTGGTTTGCGTCATTTTATATCTTATCGACTATAGAAGGGGATCAACATAAAATATTTCATTGATATGGTGAAATAAGAGACTTGCTGTTTTCATGTTAATTTCTTACAAGTGTTGACACCTCAAATGTTTAATTTGACTAAAAATACTCTTTTACCTGGAATTAGTTTGCGTCATTTTATATGTTGTCAACTATCAAAGAGTATCAACCCTGTATATATCATTGATATAGTGAAATAAGGGACTTGGTGTTTTAATGTCAATTTCTTACAAGTGTTGACACCTTAAATATTTAATTTGACTAAAAATACTCTTTTACCTGGAATTTGTTTGCGTCATTTTATATGTTGTCAACAATCAAAGAGTATCAACCCTGTATATATCATTGATATAGTGAAATAAGGGACTTGGTGTCTTCATGTAAATTTCTTACAAGTGTTGACACCTTAAATGTTTATTTTGACTAATAATACTCTTTTACCTGGAATTTGTTTGCTTCATTTTATATGTTGTCAACTATCAAAGAGTATCAACCCTGTATATATTCATTGATATAGTGAAATAAGGGACTTGGTGTTTTAATGTCAATTTCTTACAAGTGTTGACATCTCAAATGTTTAATTTGACTAAAAATACTCTTTTATCTGGAATTTGTTTGGTCATTTTATATCTTATCAACTATAGAAGGGGATCAAAACTAAAAATCTTATTGATGTGGTGAAATAAGGGACTTGGTGTTTTCATGTAAATTTCTTACAAGTGTTGGCACCTCAAATGTTTAATTTGACTAAAAATACTCTCTTACCAGGAATTTGTTTGCTTCATTTTATATGTTGTCAACTATCAAAGAGTATCAACCCTGTATATATCATTGATATAGTGAAATAAGGGACTTGGTGTTTTAATGTCAATTTCTTACAAGTGTTGACATCTCAAATGTTTAATTTCACTAAAAATACTCTTTTACCTGGAATATTTTTGCATCATTTTATATCTATTCAACTATAGAAGAGGACCAACCCAAAAATCTTATTGATGTGGTGAAATAAGGGACTTGGTGTTTTCATGTCATTTTCTTGCAAGTGTTGACACCTCAAATGTTTAATTTGACTAAAGATACTCTTTTATCTGGGATTGTTTTGCATCATTTCTAATGTTGTCAGCTATCAAAGAGTATCAACCCTGTATATATCATTGATATAGTGAAATAAGGGACTTGGTGTTTTAATGTCAATTTCTTACAAGTGTTGACACCTCAAATGTTTAATTTGACTTAAAAATACTCTTTTAGATAGAATTTTTTTAAATCATTTTATATGTTTTAACTATAGAAGAGGATCATCCCAAAAAATCTTATTGATATGGTGAAATAAGGGGGTTGTTTTTTTTTATGTAAATTTTTTACAAGTGTTGACACCTCAAATGTTTTTAATTTGACTAAAAATATCTTTTAGCTAGATTTTTTTGCATCATTTTATATCTATTCAACTATCAAAGAGTATCAACCCTGTATATATCATTGATATAGTGAAATAAGGGACTTGGTGTTTTAATGTCAAATTCTTACCAGTGTTGAAACTTCAAATGTTTTAATTTGACTAAAAATACTCTTTTAGCTAAAATTTTTTTGCATCATTTTATATGTTGTCAAATATAGAAGAGGATCAACCCTAAAATCTTATTGATATGATGAAATAAGGGACTTCGTGTTTTCATAAAATTTCTTGCAAGTGTTGACAACTCAAATGTTTAATTTAACTGAAAATACTTTTTTAGCTGGAATATTTTTGCATCATTTTCTATCAGTTTCAACTATAGAAGAGGATCAACCCTGTATATATCATTGATATAGTTAAATAAGGGACTTGATGTTTTCATGTCAATTTCTTACAAGTGTTGACACTTCAAATGTTTAATTTGACTAAAAATACTCTTTTACCTGGAATTTGTTTGTGTCATTTTATATGTTGTCAACTATCAAAGAGTATCAACCCTGTATATATCATTGATATACTGAAATAAGGGACTTGGTGTTTTAATGTCAATTTCTTACAAGTGTTGACATCTCAAATGTTTAATTTGACTAAAAATACTCTTTTACCTGGAATTTTATTGCATCATTTTATATGTTGTCAACTATTAAAGAGTATCAACCCAGTATATATCATTTATATAGTGAAATAAGGGACTTGGTGTTTTAATGTCAAATTCTTACAAGTGTTGACACTTCAAATGTTTAATTTGACTAAAAATACTCTTTTAGCTGAAAATTTTTTTGCATCATTTTATATGTTGTCAAATATAGAAGAGGATCAATCCCAAAAATCTTATTAATATGGTTAAATAATTAAATTGGTGTTTTCATGTAAATTTCTTGCAAGTGTTGACAACTCAAATGTTTAATTTGACTAAAAATACTCTTTTATCTGGTATTTGTTTGCATATTTTTACATGTTGTCAAATATAGAAGAGGATCAACCCAAAAATCTTATTGATGTGGTAAAAATAAGGGACTTGGTGTTTTAGTATATTTCTTACAAGTGTTGACACCTCAAATGTTTAATATGACTAAAAATACTCTTTTAAAACGTTATAATAAAATAAGGGACTTGGTGTTTTAGTATATTTCTTACAAGTGTTGACACAAGGTATATAATAAAATAAGGGACTTGGTGTTTTAGTATATTTCTTACAAGTGTTGGCACCTCAAATGTTTAATTTGACTAAAAATACTCTTTTAGCTAGAATATTTTTGCATCTTTTTATATGTTGTAAAATATAGAAGAGGAATAACCCCAAAATCATATCGATATGGTGAAAGAGGGAATTGCTGTTTTCATGTTAATTTCTTACAAGTGTTGGCACCTCAAATGTTTAATTTGACTAAAAATACTCTTTTACCTGGAATTTGTTTGCATTATTTTATATGTTTTCAACTATAGAAGAGGATCAACCCTGTATATATCATTGATATAGTGAAATAAGAGACTTGGTGTTTTATGTCAATTTCTTACAAGTGTTGACACCTGAAATGTTTAATTTGATTAAAAATACTCTTTTAGCTTAAAATTTTTCTGCATCATTTTATATGTTGTCAAATATAGAAGAGGATCAATCCCAAAAATCTTATTAATATGGTTAAATAATTGAATTGGTGTTTTCATGTAAATTTCTTGCAAGTGTTGACAACTCAAATGTTTAATTTGACTAAAAATACTCTTTTATCTGGTATTTGTTTGCATATTTTTACATGTTGTCAAATATAGAAGAGGATCAACCCCAAAAATCTTATTGATGTGGTAAAAATAAGGGACTTGGTGTTTTAGTATATTTCTTACAAGTGTTGACACCTCAAATGTTTAATATGACTAAAAATACTCTTTTAAAACGTTATAATAAAATAGGGACTTGGTGTTTTAGTATATTTCTTACAAGTGTTGACACAAGGTATATAATAAAATAAGGGACTTGGTGTTTTAGTATATTTCTTACAAGTGTTGACACCTCAAATGTTTAATTTGACTAAAAATACTCTTTTACCTGGAATATTTTTCATCTTTTTATATGTTGTCAATATAGAAGAGGATCAACCCCAAAAATCTTATTGATATGGTGAAATAAGGGACTTCGTGTTTTCATAAAAATTTCTTGCAAGTGTTGACAACTCAAATGTTTAATTTAACTGAAAATACTGTTTTACCTGGAATTTGTTTGCATCATTTTATATGTTGCCAAATATAGAAGAGGATCAATCCCAAAAATCTTTTAATATGGTTAAATAATTGAATTGGTGTTTTCATGTAAATTTCTTGCAAGTGTTGACAACTCAAATGTTTAATTTGACTAAAAATACTCTTTTATTCTGGTATT
Source organism: Piezodorus guildinii (assembly GCA_023052935.1). Lineage (NCBI taxonomy): Eukaryota > Metazoa > Arthropoda > Insecta > Hemiptera > Pentatomidae > Piezodorus > Piezodorus guildinii. The sequence continues at coordinate 27,080 of JAJSOM010000031.1, forward strand.
TGTTTGCATATTTTTACATGTTGTCAAATATAGAAGTGGATCAACCCCAAAAATCTTATTGATGTGGTAAAATAAGGGACTTGGTGTTTTCATGTTAATTTCTTACAAGTGGTGGCACCTCAAATGTTTAATTTGACTAAAAATACTCTTTTACCTGGAATTTGTTTGCATCATTTTATATATTTTGTCAACTATCAAAGAGTATCAACCCTGTATATATCATTGATATAGTGATATAAGGGACTTGGTGTTTTAATGTCAATTTCTTACAAGTGTTGACACCTCAAATGTTTAATTTGACCAAAATACTCTTTTATCTGGAATTGGTTTGCGTCATTTTTATATCTTATCGACTATAGAAGGGGATCAACATAAAATATTTCATTGATATGGTGAAATAAGAGACTTGCTGTTTTCATGTTAATTTCTTACAAGTGTTGACACCTCAAATGTTTAATTTGACTAAAAATACTCTTTTACCTGGAATTAGTTTGCGTCATTTTATATGTTGTCAACTATCAAAGAGTATCAACCCTGTATATATCATTGATATAGTGAAATAAGGGACTTGGTGTTTTAATGTCAATTTCTTACAAGTGTTGACACCTTAAATATTTAATTTGACTAAAAATACTCTTTTACCTGGAATTTGTTTGCGTCATTTTATATGTTGTCAACAATCAAAGAGTATCAACCCTGTATATATCATTGATATAGTGAAATAAGGGACTTGGTGTCTTCATGTAAATTTCTTACAAGTGTTGACACCTTAAATGTTTATTTTGACTAATAATACTCTTTTACCTGGAATTTGTTTGCTTCATTTTATATGTTGTCAACTATCAAAGAGTATCAACCCTGTATATATCATTGATATAGTGAAATAAGGGACTTGGTGTTTTAATGTCAATTTCTTACAAGTGTTGACACCTCAAATGTTTAATTTGACTAAAAATACTCTTTTACCTGGAATTTGTTTGCGTCATTTTATATGTTGTCAACTATCAAAGAGTATCAACCCTGTATATATAATTGATATAGTGAAATAAGGGACTCGGTTTTTTAATGTCAATTTCTTACAAGTGTTGACACCTCAAATGTTTAATTTGACTAAAAATACTCTTTTACCTGGAATTTGTTTGCGTCATTTTATATGTTGTCAACTATCAAAGAGTATCAACCCTGTATATATCATTGATATAGTGAAATAAGGGACTTGGTGTTTTAATGTCAAATTCTTACCAGTGTTGAAACTTCAAATGTTTAATTTGACTAAAAATACTCTTTTAGCTGAAAATTTTTTTGCATCATTTTATATGTTGTCAAATATAGAAGAGGATCAACCCCAAAAATCTTATTGATATGGTGAAATAAGGGACTTGGTGTTTTTAGTATATTTCTTACAAGTGTTAACACCTCAAATGTTTAATTTGACTAATATACTCTTTTAGCTGAAAAGTTTTTTGCATCATTTTATATTGTTAAAAACAAATATCGACATTTTATACTAATTAAAACACGTGATAATATAAAAAAAAATCTGGTGCGGGCAACACACGACTTTCACTTACCTCCATTTTCAAAATCAATGAAAGAATTTTCATGTACAGTTAGAGATAAAAATACGTGAAATTATTAAGGAATTAATTAAATTAAATTTCTATAGAAACATGTGTTTGATTCAAAAATCTATTATATTATTATCTAAAATAATCAGTTAGTGTTATGTTTATTTCATCACTCTCTATTAACTTTTAAAAGCTTGTGTATGAGATGATAATTTTTCTAAAATCTTTAGCTTTCCAATGGTATATCATAGATGTATGTTACTGCTCTTATGTTCAAAAACTAAAAATTGCATTACAAAAATATTTTTTCTGTTTTCTCCTTTAGTTGGGTATCGAGTTTATTCAATTTATATATTTAACTGTTTTTCATCAGCGGAAGAAAATTTAAAATATCGGCATTTAAGCCCTGTCAGACCATTTTTATCTAAATAAAACCTACATGATATTAAAGCCCATTAAATTTTACATGGATATAGCGAGTTTAATCAAAATCGTCCGAACCGTTTTTAAGAAAATCGAAAAAAGGTGCAAAATGCATGGTATAAAGTGCCTCTTCTGGCAGGCTCATTTTGATGAAAAAAGTTTTGTCACGTCTCGGGCGTATAGATGTCTTAAATATGAAATTTCAGTTTCATAGGACTTACCGTTTCTGCCCGGAAGTTACCACAGACACACACACACACAGACCTTTTTTCAGGACTTGGTTATTTGGACTCAGGGGACCCTAAAAACGTGTATTTCCGTTGAAAACTAGAATTCGAAAATTTTCACGATCGCAATACTTCCCCTTACTATATATAGTAAGTGAAAGTAATAGTGTAATAAATATCTTTTAGGACTCCTTAAATATATACTGATAAGAAATCACATGGAATTAGCTACCTAATGCAAATACATTTTTAAACTTTCTAGGATAGTTATTTTGTTATTTACTAATAATAAGATATTCCAGTGGTGTTATTTAATATTTATATCAATTATTAACACATCCAGATTTATTTTATCTCTATATTTGCTCATTCCACATGTAATAAATATCAATTATTTTTCAGTGTTGCCACTGGATTATATACATTTTTAACTATATTTATATTTACAAATATCGATATTTTATACTAATTAAAACACGTGATTATATAAAAATAGTGTAATAAATATCTTTTAGGACTCCTTAAATATATACTGATAAGAAAACACATGGAATTAGCTACCTAATCCAATTTCATTTTTTAACTTTCTAGGATAGTTATATTGTCATTTACTAATAATAAGATATTCCAGTGGTGTTATTTGGTATTTATTTTCATTATTAACACATCCAGATTTGATTTTATCTGTATATTTGCTTATTCCATATATAATAAATATCAATTATTTTTCAGTGTTGCCACTGGATCATATACATTTTTAACTATATTTATATTAAAAAATATCGATATTCTATACTAATTAAAAAACGTGACAATATAAATATAGTGTAATAAATATCTTTTAGGACTCCTAAAATATATACTGATAAGAAAACACATGGAATTAGCTACCTAATGCAATTACATTTTTTAATTTTCTAGGATAGTTATATTGTCATTTACTATTAATAAAATATTCCTGTGGTGTTATTTGATATTTATTTTAATTATTAACACATCCAGATTTGATTTTATCTGTATATTTGCTAATTCCATATATAATAAATATCAATTTTTTTTCAGTGTTGCCACAAGATCATTTACATTTTTAAGTATATTTATATAAACAAATATCGATATTTTATACTAATTAAATCTCGTATTAATATAAATATAGTGTAATAAATATCTTTTAGGACTCCTTAAATATATACTGATAAGAAAACACATGGAATTAGCAACCTAATGCAATTACATTTTTAAACTTTCTAGGATAGTTATACTGTTATTTACTAATAATAAGGTATTCCAGTGGTGTTATTTGATATTTATTTTAATTATTAACACATCCAGATTTGATTTTATCTGTATATTTGCTTATTCCAAATAAAATAAATAGCAATTATTTTTCAGTGCTGCCACTGGATCAGAAACATTTTTAACTATATTTATATTAACAAATATCGATATTTTTATACTAATTCAAACACGTGATAATATAAAAATAGTGAAATAAATATCTTTTAGGACTCCTTAAATATATACTGATAAGAAAACACATGGAATTAGCTACCTAATGCAAATAAATTTTTTAACTTTCTAGGATAGTTATATTGTCATTTACTAATAATAAAATATTCCAGTGGTGTTATTTGATATTTATTTTAATTATTAACACATCCAGATTTGATTTTATCTCTATATTTGCTTTCTGCATATGTAATAAATTTCAAATATTTTTCAGTGTTGCCACTGGATCATATACATTTTTAACTATATTTATATTAACAAATATCGATATTTTATACTAATTAAAACACGTGATAATATAAAAATAGTGTAATAAATATCTTTTGAAACTCCTTAAATATATACTGATAACAAAACACATAAAGAACTAGCTTCCTAATGCAATCACATTTTGTAACGTTTTAGGATAGTTATATTGTTATTTACTAATAATAAGATATTACAGTTGTGTAATATGATAATTATTTTAATAATTAAGACATCCAGGATTGATTTTATCTGTATATTTGCTTATTTCATATATAATAATTATTAAGTATTTTTCAGTGTTGCCACTGGATTATATATATTTTTAACTTTATTTATACTAACAAAAATCGATATCTTATACTAATTAAAACACGTATTAATATAAAAATAGTGTAATAAATATCTTTTAGGACTCCTTAAATATATACTGATAAGAAAACACATGGAATTAGCTACCTAATGCAATTACATTTTTAAAATTTCTAGGATAGTTATATTGTTATTTACTAATAATATGATATTACAGTCGTGTTATTTAATATTTATTTTAATTATAAACACATCTAGATTTTATTTTATCTCTATATTTGCTTATTTCATATATAATAAATATCAATTATTTTTCAGTGTTGCCACTGGATCATATACATTATTAACTATATTTATATTAACAAATATCGATATTCTATACTAATTAAAACACGTGATAATATAAATATAGTGTAATAAATATCTTTTAGGACTCCTTAAATATATACTGATAAGAAAACACATGGAATTAGCTACCTAATGCAATTACATTTTTTAACTTTCTAGGATAGTTATATTGTCATTTACTATTAATAAAATATTCCAGTGGTGTTATTTGATATTTATTTTAATTATTGACACATCTAGATTTTATTTTATCTCTATATTTGCTTATTCCATATATAATAAATATCAATTATTTTTCAGTGTTGCCACTGGATCAGAAACATTTTTAACTATATTTATATTAACAAATATCGATATTTTATACTAATTAAAACACGTGATAATATAAAAATAGTGTAATAAATATCTTTTGAAACTCCTTAAATATATACTGATAAGAAAACACATAAAGAACTAGCTTCCTAATGCAATCACATTTTGTAACGTTTTAGGATAGTTATATTGTTATTTACTAATAATAAGATATTACAGTTGTGTAATATGATAATTATTTTAATAATTAAGACATCCAGGATTGATTTTATCTGTATATTTGCTTATTTCATATATAATAATTATTAAGTATTTTTCAGTGTTGCCACTGGATTATATATATTTTTAACTTTATTTATACTAACAAAAATCGATATCTTATACTAATTAAAACACGTATTAATATAAAAATAGTGTAATAAATATCTTTTAGGACTCCTTAAATATATACTGATAAGAAAACACATGGAATTAGCTACCTAATGCAATTACATTTTTAAAATTTCTAGGATAGTTATATTGTTATTTACTAATAATATGATATTACAGTCGTGTTATTTAATATTTATTTTAATTATAAACACATCTAGATTTTATTTTATCTCTATATTTGCTTATTTCATATATAATAAATATCAATTATTTTTCAGTGTTGCCACTGGATCATATACATTATTAACTATATTTATATTAACAAATATCGATATTCTATACTAATTAAAACACGTGATAATATAAATATAGTGTAATAAATATCTTTTAGGACTCCTTAAATATATACTGATAAGAAAACACATGGAATTAGCTACCTAATGCAATTACATTTTTTAACTTTCTAGGATAGTTATATTGTCATTTACTATTAATAAAATATTCCAGTGGTGTTATTTGATATTTATTTTAATTATTGACACATCTAGATTTTATTTTATCTCTATATTTGCTTATTCCATATATAATAAATATCAATTATTTTTCAGTGTTGCCACTGGATCATATACATTATTAACTATATTTATATTAACAAATATCGATATTCTATGCTAATTAAAACACGTGATAATATAAATATAGTGTAATAAATATCTTTTAGGAGTCCTTAAATATATACTGATAAGAAAACACATGGAATTAGCTACCTAATGCAAATAAATTTTTTAACTTTCTAGGATAGTTATATTGTCATTTACTAATAATAAAATATTCCAGTGGTGTTATTTGATATTTATTTTAATTATTAACACATCCAGATTTGATTTTATCTCTATATTTGCTTTCTGCATATGTAATAAATTTCAAATATTTTTCAGTGTTGCCACTGGATCATATACATTTTTAACTATATTTATATTAACAAATATCGCTATTTTATACTAATTAAAACACGTGATAATATAAAAATAGTGTGATAAATATCTTTTGAAACTCCTTAAATATATACTGATAAGAAAACACATAAAGAACTAGCTTCCTAATGCAATCACATTTTGTAACGTTTTAGGATAGTTATATTGTTATTTACTAATAATAAGATATTACAGTTGTGTAATATGATAATTATTTTAATAATTAAGACATCCAGGATTGATTTTAACTGTATATTTGCTTATTTCATATATAATAATTATTAAGTATTTTTCAGTGTTGCCACTGGATTATATACATTCTTAACTTTATTTATATTAACAAAAATCGATATCTTATACTAATTAAAACACGTATTAATATAAAAATAGTGTAATAAATATCTTTTAGGACTCCTTAAATATATACTGATAAGAAAACACATGGAATTAGCTACCTAATGCAATTACATTTTTAAAATTTCTAGGATAGTTATATTGTTATTTACTAATAATATGATATTACAGTCGTGTTATTTAATATTTATATTAATTATAAACACATCTAGATTTTATTTTATCTCTATATTTGCTTATTTCATATATAATAAATATCAATTATTTTTCAGTGTTGCCACTGGATCATATACATTATTAACTATATTTATATTAACAAATATCGATATTCTATACTAATTAAAACACGTGATAATATAAATATAGTGTAATAAATATCTTTTAGGACTCCTTAAATATATACTGATAAGAAAACACATGGAATTAGCTACCTAATGCAATTACATTTTTAAAATTTCTAGGATAGTTATACTGTTATTTACTAATAATAAGGTATTCCAGTGGTGTTATTTGATATTTATTTTAATTATTAACACATCCAGATTTGATTTTATCTGTATATTTGCTTATTCTATATATAATAAATATCAATTATTTTTCAGTGTTGCCACTGGATCATATACATTTTTAACTATATTTATATTAACAAATATCGCTATTTTATACTAATTAAAACACGTGATAATATAAAAATAGTGTAATAAATATCTTTTAGGACACCTTAAATATATACTGATAAGAAAACACATGGAATTAGCTACCTAATGCAAATAAATTTTTTAACTTTCTAGGATAGTTATATTGTCATTTACTAATAATAAAATATTCCAGTGGTGTTATTTGATATTTATTTTAATTATTAACAAATCCAGATTTGATTTTATCTCTATATTTGCTTTCTGCATATGTAATAAATATCAATTATTTTTCAGTGTTGCCACTAGACCATATACATTTTTAACTATATTTATATAAACAAATATCGATATTTTTTACTTATTAAAACACGTGATAATATAAAAATAGTGTAATAAATATCTTTTAGGACTCCTTAAATATATACTGATAAAGAAACACATAAAGAACTAGCTTCCTAATGCAATCACATTTTGTAACGTTTTAGGATAGTTATAATGTTATTTACTAATAATAAGATATTACAGTTGTGTTATTTTATATTTATATTAATTATAAACACATCTAGATTTTATTTTATCTCTATATTTGCTTATTTCATATATAATAAATATCAATTATTTTTCAGTGTTGCCACTGGATCATATACATTATTAACTATATTTATATTAACAAATATCGATATTCTATACTAATTAAAACAAGTGATAATATAAATATAGTGTAATAAATATCTTTTAGGACTCCTTAAATATATACTCATAAGAAAACACATAAAGAACTAGCTACCTAATGCAACTACATTTCGTAACATTTTATGATAGTTATATTGTTAATTACTAATAATAAGATATTCCAGTGGTGTTATTTAATATTTATATTAATTATAAACACACCTAAATTTTATTTTATCTCTATATTTGCTCATTCCACATGTAATAAATATCAATTATTTATCAGTATTGCCACTGGATCATATACATTTTCAACTATATTTATATTAACAAATATCGATATTTTATACTAATTGAAACACGTGATAATATAAAAAATAGTGTAATAAATATCTTTTAGGACTCCTTAAATATATACTGATAAGAAAACACATGGAATTAGCTACCTAATGCAATTACATTTTTAACTTTCTAGGATAGTTATATTGTCATTTACTAATAATAAGATATTCCAGTGGTGTTATTTGATATTTATTTTAATTATTAACACATCCAGATTTGATTTTATCTGTATATTTGCTTATTTCATATACAATAAATTTCAATTATTTTTCAGTGTTGCCACTGGATCATTTACATTTTTAACTATATTTATATAAACAAATATCGATATTTTATACTAATTAAAACACGTATTAATATAAATATAGTGTAATATATATCTTTTAGGACTCCTCAAATATATACTAATAAGAAAACACATAAAGAACTAGCTACCTAATGCAACTACATATCGTAACATTTTATGATAGTTATATTGTTAATTACCAATAATAAGATATTCCAGTGGTGTTATTTAATATTTTTATTAATTATAAACACACCTAAATTTTATTTTATCTCTATATTTGCTCATTCCACATGTAATAAATATCAATTATTTATCAGTGTTGCCACTGGATCATTTACATTTTTAACTATATTTATATTAACAAATATCGATATTTTATACTAATTAAAACACGTGATAATATAAAAATAGTGTAATAAATATCTTTTAGGACTCCTTAAATATATACTGATAAGAAAACACATGGAATTAGCTACCTAATCCAATTACATTTTTTAACTTTCTAGGATAGTTATATTGTCATTTACTAATAATAAGATATTCCAGTGGAGTTATTTGGTATTTATTTTAATTATTAACACATCAAGATTTGATTTTATCGGTATATTTGGTCATTCTATATATAATAAATATCAATTATTTTTCAGTGTTGCCACTCGATCATATACATTTTTAACTATATTTATATTAAAAATTATCGATATTCTATACTAATTAAAAAACGTGACAATATAAAAATAGTGTAATAAATATCTTTTAGGGCTCCTCAAATATATACTGATAAGAAAACACATGGAATTAGCTACCTAATGCAATTACATTTTGTAATGTTTTAGGATAGTTCTATTGTTATTTACTAATAATAAGATATTACAGTCGTGTTATTTAATATTTATATTAATTATAAACACATCTAGATTTTATTTTATCTCTATATTTGCTTATTTCATATATAATAAATATCAATTATTTTTCAGTGTTGCCACTGGATCATATACATTTTTAACTATATTTATATAAACAAATATCGATATTTTATACTAATTAAAACACGTGATAATATAAATATAGTGTAATAAATATCTTTTAGGACTCCTTAAATATATACTGATAAGAAAAACACATGGAATTAGCTACCTAATGCAAATACATTTTAAAACTTTCTAGGATAGTTTATATTGTTATTTACTAACAATAAGATATTCCAGTGGTGTTATTTGATATTTATTTTAATTATTAACACATCCAGATTTATTTTATCTGTATATTTGCTTATTTCATATATAATAAATATCAATTATTTATCAGTGTTGCCACTGGATCATATACATTTTTAACTATATATATATATTAAAAAATATCGATATTCTATACTAATTAAAACACGTGATAATATAAATATTGTGTAATAAATATCTTTTAGGACTCCTTAAATATATACTGATAAGAAAACACATAAAGAACTAGCTTCCTAATGCAATTACATTTTTAAACTTTCTAGGATAGTTCTTCTGTTATTTACTAATAATATGATATCCGAGTGGTGTTATTTAATATTTATATCAATTATTAACACATCCAGATTTATTTTATCTCTATATTTGCTCATTCCACATGTAATAAATATCAATTATTTATCAGTGTTGCCACTGGATTATATAAATTTTTAACTATATTTATACTAACAAGTATCGATGTTTTATACTAATTAAAACACGTGATAATATAAATATAGTGTAATAAATATCTTTTAGGACTCCTAAAATATATACTGATAAGAAAACACATGGAATTAGCTACCTAATGCAATTACATTTTTTAATTTTCTAGGATAGTTATATTGTCATTTACTATTAATAAAATATTCCTGTGGTGTTATTTGATATTTATTTTAAATTATTAACACATCCAGATTTGATTTTATCTGTATATTTGCTAATTCCATATATAATAAATATCAATTATTTTTCAGTGTTGCCACTGGATCATATACATTTTTAACTATATTTATATTAACAAATATCGATATTTTATACTAATTAAAACACGTGATTATATAAATATAGTGTAATAAATATCTTTTAGGACTCCTTAAATATATACTGATAAAAAAACTCATGGAATTAGCTACCTAATGCAATTACATTTTTTAATTTTCTAGGATAGTTATATTGTCATTTACTATTAATAAAATATTCCAGTGGTGTTATTTGATATTTATTTTAATTATTAACACATCCAGATTTGATTTAATTTGTATATTTGCTAATTATATATATAATAAATATCAATTATTTTTCAGTGTTGCCACTGGATCATATACATTTTCAACTATATTTATATTAACAAATATCGATATTTTATACTAATTAAAACACGTGATAATATAAATATAGTGTAATAAATATCTTTTAGGACTCCTTAAATATATACTGATAAGAAAACACATGGAATTAGCTACCTAATGCAATTACATTTTTTAATTTTCTAGGATAGTTATATTGTCATTTACTATTAATAAAATATTCCTGTGGTGTTATTTGATATTTATTTTAAATTATTAACACATCCAGATTTGATTTTATCGGTATATTTGATAATTCCATATATAATAAATATCAATTATTTTTCAGTGTTGCCACTGGATCATATACATTTTCAACTATATTTATATTAACAAATATCGATATTTTATACTAATTAAAACACGTGATAATATAAAAATAGTGTAATAAATATCTTTTAGGACTCCTTAAATATATACTGATAAGAAAACACATGGAATTAGCTACCTAATCCAATTACATTTTTTAACTTTCTAGGATAGTTATATTATCATTTACTAATAATAAGATATTCCAGTAGAGTTATTTGGTATTTATTTTAATTATTAACACATCCAGATTTGATTTTATCTGTATATTTGCTTATTCCATATATAATAAATATCAATTATTTTTCAGTGTTGGCACTGGATCATATACATTTTTAACTATATTTATATTAAAAAGTATCGATATTCTATACTAATTAAAACACGTGATAATATAAATATTGTGAAATAAATATCTTTTAGGACTCCTTAAATATATACTGATAAGAAAACACATAAAGAACTAGCTTCCTAATGCAATTACATTTTTAAACTTTCTAGGATAGTTCTTCTGTTATTTACTAATTATATGATATCCCAGTGGTGTTATTTAATATTTATATCAATTATTAACACATCCAGATTTATTTTATCTCTATATTTGCTCATTCCACATGTAATAAATATCAATTATTTATCAGTGTTGCCACTGGATTATATACATTTTTAACTATATTTATATTAACAAGTATCGATGTTTTATACTAATTAAAACACGTGATAATATAAAAATAGTGTAATAAATATCTTTTTGGACTCCTTAAATATATACTAATAAGAAAACACATGGAATTAGCTACCTAATCCAATTACATTTTTTAACTTTCTAGGATAGTTATATTGTCATTTACTAATAATAAGATATTCCAGTAGAGTTATTTGGTATTTATTTTAATTATTAACACATCCAGATTTGATTTTATCTGTATATTTGCTTATTCCATATATAATAAATATCAATTATTTTTCAGTGTTGCCACTGGATCATATACATTTTTAACTATATTTATATTAAAAAATATCGATATTCTATACTAATTAAAAAACGTGACAATATAAATATAGTGTAATAAATATCTTTTAGGACTCCTTAAATATATACTGATAAGAAAACACAAAGAACTAGCTTCCTAATGCAATTACATTTTTAAACTTTCTAGGATAGTTTTTCTGTTATTTACTAATAATATGATATTCCAGTGATGTTATTTAATATTTATATCAATTATTAACACATCCAGATTTGTTTTATCTCTATATTTGCTCATTCCACATGTAATAAATATCAATTATTTATCAGTGTTGCCACTGGATCATATACATTTTTAACTATATTTATATTAACAAATATCGATATTTTATACTAATTAAAACACGTGATTATATAAAAATAGTGTAATAAATATCTTTTAGGGCTCCTTAAATATATACTGATAAGAAAACACATAAAGAACTAGCTTCCTAATGCAATTACATTTTTAAACTTTCTAGGATAGTTCTTCTGTTATTTACTAATAATATGATATTACAGTGATGTTATTTAATATTTATATTAATTATAAACACATCTAGATTTTATTTTATCTCTATATTTGCTTATTTCATATATAATAAATATCAATTATTTTTCAGTGTTGCCACTGGATCATATACATTTTTAACTATATTTATATTAACAAATATCGATATTCTATACTAATTAAAACACGTGATAATATAAAAATAGTGTAATAAATATCTTTTAGGACTCCTTAATTATATACTGATAAGAAAACACATAAAGAACTAGCTTCCTAATGCAATTACATTTTTAAACTTTCTAGGATAGTTCTTCTGTTATTTACTAATAATATGATATTCCAGTGGTGTTATTTGATATTTATTTTAATTATTAACACATCCAGATTTGATTTTATCTGTATATTAGGTCATTCTATTTATAATAAATATCAATTATTTTTCAGTGTTGCCACTGGATCATATACATTTTTAACTATATTTATATTAAAAAATATCGATATTCTATACTAATTAAAAAACGTGACAATATAAAAATAGTGTAATAAATATCTTTTAGGGCTCCTTAAATATATACTGATAAGAAAACACATGGAATTAGCTACCTAATGCAATTACATTTTGTAATGTTTTAGGATAGTTCTATTGTTATTTACTAATAATAAGATATTACAGTCGTGTTATTTAATATTTATATTAATTATAAACACATCCAGATTTATTTTATCTCTATATTTGCTCATTCCACATGTAATAAATATCAATTATTTATCAGTGTTGCCACTGGATTATATACATTTTTAACTATATTTATATTAACAAGTATCGATGTTTTATACTAATTAAAACACGTGATGATATAAAAATAGTGTAATAAATATCTTTTAGGACTCCTTAAATATATACTGATAAGAAAACTCATGGAATTAGCTACCTAATGCAATTACATTTTTTAATTTTCTAGGATAGTTATATTGTCATTTACTATTAATAAAATATTCCAGTGGTGTTATTTGATATTTATTTTAATTATTAACACATCCAGATTTGATTTTATCTGTATATTTGCTAATTCCATATATAATAAATATCAATTATTTTTCAGTGTTGCCACTGGATCATATACATTTTTAACTATATTTATATTAACAAATATCGATATTTTATACTAATTAAAACACGTGATTATATAAATATAGTGTAATAAATATCTTTTTGGACTCCTTAAATATATACTGATAAGAAAACACATAAAGAACTAGCTTCCTAATGCAATTACATTTTTAAAATTTCTAGGATAGTTCTTCTGTTATTTACTAATAATATGATATTCCAGTGGTGTTATTTAATATTTATATCAATTATTAACACATCCAGATTTATTTTATCTCTATATTTGCTCATTCCACATGTAATAAATATCAATTATTTATCAGTGTTGCCACTGGATCATATACATTTTTAACTATATTTATATTAACAAATATCGATATTTTATACTAATTAATACACGTGATTATATAAATATAGTGTAATAAATATCTTTTAGGACTCCTTAAATATATACTGATAAGAAAACACATGGAATTAGCTACCTAATCCAATTACATTTTTTAACTTTCTAGGATAGTTATATTGTCATTTACTAATAATAAGATATTCCAGTGGAGTTATTTGGTATTTATTTTAATTATTAACACATCAAGATTTGATTTTATCTGTATATTTGGTCATTCTATATATAATAAATATCAATTATTTTTCAGTGTTGCCACTGGATCATATACATTTTTAACTATATTTATATTAAAAAATATCTATATTCTATACTAATTAAAAAACGTGACAATATAAAAATAGTGTAATAAATATCTTTTAGGGCTACTTAAATATATACTGATAAGAAAACACATGGAATTAGCTACCTAATGCAATTACATTTTGTAATGTTTTAGGATAGTTCTATTGTTATTTACTAATAATAAGATATTACAGTCGTGTTATTTAATATTTATATTAATTATAAACACATCTAGATTTTATTTTATCTCTATATTTGCTTATTTCATATATAATAAATATCAATTATTTTTCAGTGTTGCCACTGGATCATATACATTTTTAACTATATTTATATAAACAAATATCGATATTTTATACTAATTAAAACACGTGATAATATAAAAATAGTGTAATAAATATTTTTTAGGACTCCTTAAATATATACTGATAAGAAAACACATGGAATTAGCTACCTAATGCAAATACATTTTTAAACCTTCTAGGATAGTTATGTTGTTATTTACTAACAATAAGATATTCCAGTGGTGTTATTTAATATTTATTTTAATTATTAACACATCCAGATTTGATTTTATCTGTATATTTCTTATTTCATATATAATAAATATCAATTATTTTTCAGTGTTGCCACTGGATCATTTACATTTTTAAATATAATTATATTAACAAATATCGATATTTTATTCTAATTAAAACACGTGATAATATAAATATAGGGAAATAAATATCTTTTAGGACTCCTTAATTATATACTGATAAAAAAACACATAAAGAACTAGCTTCCTAATGCAATTACATTTCGTAACGTTTTTAGGATAGTTATATTGTTATTTACTAATAATAAGATATTACAGTCGTGTTATTTAATATTTATATTAATTATAAACACATCTAGATTTTATTTTATCTCTATATTTGCTCTCTGCAAATGTACTATATATCGATTATTTTTTCAGTGTTGCCACTGGATTTTATACATTTGTAACTATATTTATATTAGCAATAATCGATGTGTTTTACTAATTAAAATACGTGATAATATAGAAATAGTGTATTAAATATCTTTTAGGACTCCTTAATTATATACTGATAAGAAAACACATAAAGAACTAGCTTCCTAATGCAATTACATTTCGTAACGTTTTAGGATAGTTATATTGTTATTTACTAATAATAAGGGTAATTATTCCGAAGTGTCACTTCTGTTAACAAGTGGGCGTGGCCCTACTTATCCCTTGTGCACAGCTATGGTTAGGTTACCCTGCCCGCCTTTTTACGGAGGGGTATCGTTACCCCCACCACACTACCCATTTCCCCTACTTTTTGAATTTCCCGCAATTATACGGTCACACCCGAGCCTCCTATTGTTTGAATTACCCGCGTCTCCCCACCTCTCAACTTACTCCACTTCCTTGGGCAATTTACTTTTTGAATTTCCCGCGATTATACGTCCACACCAAACATCCTATATTTTGAATTACCCGCGTCTCCCCACCACTGAACTTACTGGACTTCATTTCGCAATTTCCTTTTTGAATTTCCCGTTAATAGATCATCTCCCACTGCACAATTTTTTTAAATAACCCGCGTCTACCCACTATTCAACTAATACTTCCTTTCATCTTCCTTCCCTAATTTAACTTGTGTAAACTCTTAATATACCTTGCTATAAATATTACTAAAAAAAAATATTGCTATAATTTTAATTAAAAATACTGGTGCTACATTACTGACGTTAGTGGCTTTTTACATAAAATGATCTATATAAGTAATAAATCAATGCATATTTAACAATCAATTAATTAATTGACCATATAAAGATTTAATTATTCATTAAATGGTTGGTAAATAAATATGAAGAATCAGATGGTCGGGTGGCAGTCATAAAATACTAGAAATAGAGAAAAAAAAAATTATTATTCTGGATAGATGTGAATAGTTTTAAACAAAATATTTTCTTATGTTCTACGACCGCCAGTTCAACCATCTTATACTTCATACATGTAATTACTCCATATAAACTTAATATTTATTACCTAATATTTTCACCAAAAAGCATTATTTATAATTGGCTAAGCTGTAACCAGAAAATTTCCAAGCGCAATAAAATATGTGAAAGTCCATAGAGGGTCGGAATGACAATTAGACTATTACATTTTAAAAGGTACTCGCCAGGGATTAAAGAATATGTGTGTTGACATAATATAAAGGTAATAAATGTTAAATTTCGGTAAGAGTAATTTCCTAAGCCTATGAAAAAATGTATAAAACCTATGAAATGGAATATGGAAAATGCAATATAACTGCAAGTTGAAATATCTGTTTGGTGAGCCAAATATAGTGGCCATCCTAAGGGAAAGAAGACTGGATTAACTTGGGCCCAACCCAAGTAGGGGTGCAAGATAAGAGGCAATCAAAGTGAACCTGAAAGAAGGATAAACAGAGCAACGTGAAACAGGTGAAAACAAAAACATCCATCAACCAGTTTGGGGCGTAATTAATTAGAACTGACGAATAATTTAGCTGTTTATTGCAATAAACAATAAGAAATGTTTTGTTTAACGTTAAAAGGTGGTCCCGAGCCTCTGCAATGTCAGGTACTCGTTAAAGATCCCTATCCTAATAAAACCTGGATAGGCAAAATTTAGGACTCCCACTGTAGCATCGTCCGATTAGCCATAGCAGCATAAAGTGACGTTAAATAAATAAACATTAAACAATGTTTTGTTCAATTATTTTCAAAAATGAATCTCTGCAATAGACGAAAAATTGAGGGCTTACGTTTCAAGATACGTAGAAACCGAATAACCAAAAAATAATAATTAAGTTATCCAAATTAATCAATAACGAAAATGAGTTAATTGTCTCTAACCAGCTAACTCAGCTATAATCATATTCAATAGTCTCGAAGTTTTATTCGCTTTTCATCACTCTCTGTTATATTATGTACATCTTTGTAAATTAGATTTTATTTAATTCTTAAAATCTTTAACTTTGCAACAGTATATTATACATTATACTACTGCTCTTCTTGGTGTTCCTCTTCTATGGAGGGTTGGAAATGAGCATGTCAATAGGATGTATGTTCCTGGCTGCTCTCAATAGCTCCTTGCTACTGTAGTCCAACCAATCATTTATTGATTTCGAATCCGGTTCAGCCATGACCTTCCTCTGTCTTTCTTTCCTTTTAAGTTGCGCTATACCATTCCATGTTTCTCTCCTCTTAAAAGTTGTTCAAAATACTGCATCTTCCTTGATTTGGTGGTTTTGATGATCCAATAATCTTTTCCCATTCTTCTTAATACTTCAATCTTGGACACTTTACCATCAAAGGATATGTTTAGTGCCCTGCGGTTAACCACATCTCAAATGCACTGATGTTGATGATATGAGCTTCCCTCATCATCAAGGCTTCCATGTTATACAACAAATTAGAAAATACGTTAAAATTAACATTCTGGTTTGAAGTTTCAATGATAGATTTCTGTTGCAGAAATGTATCTTCATTTTGAAATAGTCCGACCTTGCGATTCTAAATTGGATTTCTTTTAAAGTATACTCCATTCCTATTAATCTACATTCCTAGGTATTTATACTTATGGACTCGTTCTACAGTAGTATTATTGATTGACAGTTTTTGTTTTAAAAATGGTCAGATTTATCAATGATCAATCATGAATTTGGTCTTTTTTTCTTCAAATCATATAACTTGCATCCTTGGCAGACCTTTCTCATGGTTCTTTGTAGAGGCTGCAATGTACTAGACCAGTGGTTTCCAACTAGTGGTCAGCGGGGCTCTTAGGTGTCCGCGAGATGTCATTCCATAATAATTTTAAATTACTTCAACATAAAATATTTGTGAAGCCCCGGCTTTTAATATGGATATCACGCTCTGCGCTGACAAATTTAACATTCTAAGAGATATAATTGCTTGTGTTTATTGACATGTGCCTGCTATCATACAATCACAACCTTTATATTATCACAAAATCTTCTTCTCATTGACTCTAGCGTTAACCTCCAATAAGCCCTGATAGAATGGGAAGCAGTATTGGAACGTTATATTAATGCCAGAAAAAGCGAAATTCTACATGTGGGGCGACAGCCCAAACAAATCCACATTATGTGCAAATAGGAGGAGCTTGAAGTGGTAAATGAGTTCTCCTACCTTGGAACTGTGATCAGCGGAAATGGAAAAGTACAACCTGAAATACACCACAGGATAGGAAAAGCGAATAATATATACTATTCCACCAGCTAAGTGTTAAATATCGATTGTATATGTAAAGATAGTTGTGGCACTGAACTTCCACCTAGGTGTACAGCTGCCCAACAACAAACAGTACAGTCCAGTTGGTAGCGTCCTCTGCGCCATGTTGTTTGTATATATAGCAGTAATAAACAAGCTGTCTAGTACAAGGTTCTTTTATTCCACTGCCTAATACTCTATAACTTTAATAGGTTATGGGCCCAGAGTATTTGTGCAGAGCATAGTATTTGTGTATAGTGTCAACGCGTAGTCGCGAAGTGATATTATTTTATTAGTGAATTTTGTTTACCGGTACTATGGCGTCAGTTACTGCTTCAGGAGTTCCAGTACTCGTCGGAACAAGTTTTAACAGCTGGTTTTTCAGAATGTCATCTATTTTGGAAAGAGAACAGGTAAAAGATGTGTTGGAAGCAGACCCTCCTACCTCTAACGCTGAGAAAAGGGAATTTCTCATTAAAGACTCGAAGGCAAAGTCCATCATTATCCAAGGCATTTCAGATAAACATCTGGAAATAATCATGGATTGCCAAAGTTCCAAGGAAATGATAAATGCTTTAAAGAAGGTTTTTGTCAGATCTACCTCTTTTTCAAAATTGACTTGGTACAGAAAGTTGATGGGCCTGAAATATTCTCTTCATGGAAATATGGAAGAACATTTTTTGGCATTTGATACCATTATCCGAAACCTTCAAGAACAAGGCACAGTTCTAGGGGAGTCAGACAAGGTATGTCACCTTTTGATGTCTTTACCTGATGAATTCAACACAGTTGTGACAGCTCTAGAAACTAATTTAGAAGTCCAAATGGATTTTGTGCGAGCCAGACTTCTAGATACAGATACCAAGTTAAAGTCAAAGTCATCAGCTTGCGCATCAGAAGTATCATTTAAAGCACAGAGTGGTTGCTTTATATGTGGGGATAAAAGACATTTCAAGGCTCAGTGTCCCAAAAACAAGCAGAACCGTGGAAGTAAATCCTTTAATAGAAGCTTTCGTGGGAAAAGAAGAGGAACAATCCAGGGTAATTCAGCAGATGTAGATGAAGAAGTTGTAATGGTGGCCCTAAATTGTGGTAATATTAAACTATCATCTAACAATGTGTTTTTAGTCGATTCAGGTGTGAGTAACCATCTTTTTAAGGCAGAATTGGAACCCCTTTTGTCAAATGTTTCGAATCTTGATCATGATGTTGCCATACATATAGCTAATGGTGATAAAATGTTTACTAGAAAAGAAGGTACCCTAAGAGTAACCTCTCAAGGTAGGATTGTAAACATTAAAGGTTTAATAGTTCCAGGATTAAAACATAATTTATTATCAGTGAGTGCAGTTACCTCAAAAGGCTTAAAAGTGATTACAGATTCTAAGGAGATGAAAATCTGTGGAAGAAATTTTAAGCTGAGTTGTCCACGAGTGAATGGATTGTACATATTTACTTTTGATGATCCCAGTGATAATCAAGTCAAGTGCAACATTACAAGTGCTACGGATGGAGATTTATGGCATAAACGTCTAGGACATTTGAATCGGCATGGACTCAAAAGTTTAGGATTACCCTATAGTGACAAGAAGTGTTCGGCATGCATTGAAGGTAAAGCTACTAGACAACCCTTTTCAAATAATAGGAAACGCACTTCAAAGGTTGGTGAATTAATTCACTCTGATATATGTGGTCCTTTCAATCCTGAATCAGTTGAAGGACATAGGTATATGCAGGTGATTTTGGACGACTTCACTCATTTTGTGCATGTTAAACTTCTCCATATGAAGAGCGAAGCTGAAACAAACCTGATGGATTATATAGCGGAACTAGAAAGGCAGCAGGGTGTCCCGGTGAAGAGGCTACGTTTAGATAATGTAGGGAGAATTTACTTCTAAATTTTTTCAAAAATATTGTTCAGATAAAGGTATAAAATTAGAATATTCTTTGCCATATAGCCCTCAAATGAACGGAAAGAGTGAAAGAATGAATAGGACACTATTAGATATGATGCGTACTATGGTATCAGATTCCGGCATCCCCAAGTTCTTGTGGGGGGAAGCAGCTCGATGTTGTGCGTATGAACTGAATAGGTCACCTACTTCAGCCTTAAATAAAGGTGAAACTCCCTCATTAAAATGGAATGGTAGAAATGATCTGTCTAAACTTCGTATATTTGGTTGCCGAGCATGGCCTACCATTCTTCCTAAAGGTTCCAAATTGGATCCCAGAAGCAAGGAGGGGGTGATGGTTGGTTATTGTGGTGGTGGGTATAGGATTTGGTTGCCAGATGAGCAGAAAGTTATTAGATCTAGAGATGTGATATTCGAGGAGAGCCAAATGCCCTATAAAGAAGTTAAAAATGTACCTATTGTCTATCATAATAGTGGTGGAAGCTATGAAGAGGGAAGGAAAAATGGTGAAGAGAATAACACTAATATTTCAGAGCAGCCAGAAGAAACTTCTAGACCTCAGAATGATTGTAATCCAGAGCAGTCAGAAAACCCTTCAAGACTTCAGAATGAAGAATCCAATCCAGAGCATTCAAGAAAGCAAGCATGTGTGGCTCTTTCAACGATGGAAGCGGAGTACATTGCAGCAGGAATGGCATCACAGGAAATTGTGAGTTTAAGTGGAATAATTAGTGAGTTCAGTGGTGAAACAGTAAGTGGAAAACTGTTGGTGGATAACACTAGTGCTATAGCTTTAATAAAGAATTGTGAAAACTCTAAACGAGCAAAGCACATTGATATAAAATTCCATTTTGTTAAAGATCTTATTTCCAAAGAAATAATATCTGTGGAACACATCAATTCTGACCGCAATGTGGCAGATTTGTTCACAAAACCACTTGCCTTTGATAAGTTTCAAATGTTTCGGAAGGCTTTAATTAATTAATATATTAATGTCATGTATGTATATTGTGCTAAAATTGTTGTATAGAATTTTGTAATAGTATAATATTTTTCTTGTTTTGTTGTATAGAATTTTGTAATAGAATAATATTTTTTTACTTGTTCTGTGGTGTAGAATTTTGTAGTAGAGTAATATTTTTACTTGTTTTGTATGTGAGATACAATTGAATATTTACTTGTGTATGTATATATTTGAAAACATTCAATTGAGGGGGTGTGTTAAATATCGATTGTATATGTAAAGATAGTTGTGGCACTGAACTTCCACCTAGGTGTACAGCTGCCCAACAACAAACAGTACAGTCCAGTTGGTAGCGTCCCCTGCGCCATGTTGTTTGTATATATAGCAGTAATAAACAAGCTGTCTAGTACAAGGTTCTTTTATTCCACTGCCTAATACTCTATAACTTTAATACTAAGCAATAGCAGGAAAGAGAGAGACGTCAAGCTCCATATATTTAAATCCGAATATATGCCTGCTCTACTGTATGGAGCAGAGAGCTGGGTACTGTCGGACAAAATATGTAGCCATATAACTGCAGCAGAAATGAAACAATAAGTAATCTTATATAATATAATAAAGTAATATAAATCTATCATTGAAACTTCAAGCCAGAATGTTGATTTTAACTTATTTTCTAATTTGTTGACATGGTAGCCTGGATGATGAGGGAAACTCATATTATTTGTCATTTTTATATCATATCAGTGCATTTGAGATGTGGTTAACCAGAGGATACTAAACATGCCCTTGGGTGATGAGTGTCCACCATTGAAGTATCAAGAAAAATCACTTTCCTTCTGTGACCTAATTAAAAAGGCCTGCCATTATACTTACCTTGCCTCTTATCTTTCACCCCCTACCATTAATTCAATGGTAACATAAAAATGAAGTTCAAGAAGCCTGATAAATCTTTCACATGATATGGTTTCAACAAAGGCAGGATACAAAAGTATCATCATACCATCAGCCATATAACACTGAAATGGGGAAATAAAAAAATAAGTTTAAAACCTATAAATCAACCTAATATACTGGAAGCCAGAGGCAGGCAGGCACTGACATATAACAAAAGGTGCAGAAACATCCAGAGAATAACTTGCAAAACAAGAAGGGATAGTATAAGGAATCAGATAATACCAGGAAGAATTTACTTTAAGAAAAATCACTGAATAGAAACAGTTTATGTCATATACAGACTGTAAATAATAAAAATATGTTTAAATACAGGAACATTACAGAATAAATTACAAAGCAAATTCAATGTGATATATATACAATAAATTAACCCATTATACATGAATTTGTTATAAAGAATAACAATACAAATCAAAGCATATTGAAAAAAACTACTTATAGTTATTATAGTGTAGCATATTACAAATGACGTGATATATATATAGTCCTAATAGTCAACTATAACCGTTTAATATAAATTTATATAAATCTAATTAAGAGAAAACTTAATGAAATACATAAACATTTAGTTTATTGATGATAAACAAATATAAATTTGAACTAATAATAATAATTTAAATACAGTAGCTCACAGTGAAAATGATACACCATACAAATTTCACAAAATGTTCATTTATTATGTACAATAATAATTTTTTTAAAAGAAGGTTCTCCCTAAAATATTACACATTTTATCAAGAAAAAAATAAATATCTCTCTTGAACAATAATCAATAATGCCTGAGTATAAAAATAAAAAATGAAATTCCAGACCTCACAGTGAAAATGATACACTTTAATAAAATTCAATTTCAAAGTAATTTTATATAACTTTAATATCTTGTTGGAAGTCCTTTGTTGTTGATTACTTCTCTTAAGCGGTTTGGCATGGATTCCACAAGTTTTTGGGTAAAATCCGGGGTAATTTTCTCCCATTCTTCCAAGAGTGCCTTTTTTAGATTTTCTTTGTTTGTAATATTATGTTTTCAAAATTGTCTCCAATTTTGCCCACAAATGTTCAATGATATTGAAATAGGGTGACCGCAGGTGTCCCAGTCTTTCACTATCAACAAAGAATGCTTGGGGTCATTGTCTTGGTAAAAGTAAAAATACCTTTTAATCCAAGTTTTTCAGCACTTACCTTCAGATTTTGCCTTGATATGTCCACATATAAATGTTCATCCATTATACCTTCTATGAAATGCAGATTTCCCACACCAAAGGCTGCCATGCATCCCCACATCACACTTCCACCTCCATGTTTCACAGTCGGTAAGAGATTTTGCTTGGAAAATGCTTCTCCAGGTTTTCTCCAAATGTATCCACATCCATCCGACCCAAAAATGTTAAATTTGCTTTCATAAGCAAAAATAAACTTTTTCCAAGTCAAACTCTTTGGAAATGTGCTCATTTGCAAATTTTAGCCGGTCTTTTTTGATTTTTTTTTACTAATGAACGGCTTTTACCTAGCAACTCTACCATGAAAATTGTGTTTCTTTAGGACGTGACACACACAGTTTCCGCACTAGCAATCTTCTTTAAATAATTTTCCACTTCACTTGCAATTTTTGGTGCACTCATTCTTGGGTTTATTTTTTCCATATTTCAGAATCCACCTTTCGTCAGCATCGGAAAGTATCTTTTTCTACTGTTGCATGACTTTTCTGAAAAAGTTTGCCAATTTCTCCATACGATTTTCTTCTGTTGAACTGTTGTATAATGAGTTCTCTTTCTGTTACCGTTGTGTACCGACTCCAATGAAAATTCAACCCCCCTTCAACTACTTATTTCTATTGTTTATTCAATAAAATATTCTATATATTTAATAGGATGCTCCTAAATTTTTATTTTAAGGGAAGAATCTAAATTAATAAACCATTGGTAAGATTCTCAATACTTGTGTTACTTTAAGGATCAAGGATACCATTGAAAAATGCTAATTAATTTTTTCATAACTAGAATCTTTTCTCATGAAAATAAAAATAAAAATAAATATTCATATGAAAGATTGAAAACTCAAATTTTTAGTAAGTCAAGTGTTAAAAATTAATTTTAGAAAAGAAAGTCTCCTGCAAAACGGACAACTAGGAAGAAGCTTGATTGTAATAATAATGAAAAGGACGCAATACCTGCTGATACAGCTGTGCACGAGGTAGCTCCATCTTCTTTACTCCAGCAGGTGTATATAATAAAATTTTAACTTAATAAAAGCAACAACAAACATCTCCATGTCATTGATGAAAAAAGGAGAATTGGTTTTACAGGCTTTATAGTTGTCATTGAAAATGCTCAATATTTATGTGACAAATTAGTCATTTAAGAGAAACTTGTAAAGTACATTCCATTTTATAAGTCAAGCCAAGACCACCTCGAGATTTTTTTCGGACATATAAGTTCAAAGTTTGGGTATAACAATAACCCAGCAGCCTTTCAATTGACTAAATTAATGAAAAAAATACTAGTGCAAAAGGAGCTGCATGCACCAGTAGGTGGCAGTTGTCAGCCCATTGAGAACATGACTATTTTGACATGTTCCAGTTCAAGTATGTTGAGGGTAGAAAACCTCGAGAACCAATTACCATCTGATCATGATTACATATCATTTGACCTCAGCCACTATAGTTAGCAAGTTATAAAATATATATATGGCTTTGTAGTTAAAAAAATTGAGAAAAGCATTCATTGTACGGTGTGTTTATCCACCTTTATGGAGCAATGTGCCCCTTTCATCTGGTTTGATACATATTAAAGATAAGGGTGGTTTACTTTATACAAACCAGGAAGTGTTCATAGTTTGTAGAAACACAGAGTAAGCTCTGTGTGGATTTACAAAAGTAAGAGGCTTGCATCATTGGAGCACCTATTCAGAGAAGGCTTTAACGATATCAATTTTCCAAAAAAGCCTTGACCAGCAAGCTTTCAGCTGTCGTTCACCGCACATATTAAATCAGAGCGTTGATTATAGTCATATGTACCACCTTATTAAAGTAATTATTAAATATTATATGAATGTACTACTCTTACAAAAGTATATCTGAAGTGGCCCAAGGGGTGAGTGTAAGGCAGTTCAACAACAAAATTACCTTGTTTAGAGGCAATTAAGAAGTTTCCATTTCTTTAATAATAGTTAATATATTTTTCATGAAACATGCTTTTTATTATAACTAATTAGCCGTTTCATTATTTTATATTATGTATATATCCATTTTATTGTTTTATTTTTTTTGTATTTTATATCCCATATATTTTTGCATTAACTATAAAACTATTATTATGATTATGTGTATAGTTTATATTATGCATATTAATTTATTTTATTTCTCAGAACAACCCACTGGAATGATTGCTGGATGTGGAGGCTGCCAGGAGGCTCCAAGAAGAAGACTTGAATGTATTATTTGTGAAATAAAAGATTGTCTATTCCAAACATTTTTATTGATTAGCATTTTTAATTCCATCCATAAATAACATTTCTTCCTAACATGACATGTAAATTGAGGAGCTACCTATGCAAGGAATAATGCCTCATCGTCCATGAGATATTACTTGTAGGCAGGGTTTGATTTTTTGTTTAAATGGACTGATTTATCAGAATTTTAAAATAAAAGTTTTATAAAGACTTTTCTAATAATTTTCATGAGAAAAGATTCTAGTTTTGAAAAAATTGATTAGCATTTTTCAATGGTATCCTTGATCCTTAAAGTAACACAAGTATTGAGAATCTTACCAATGGTTTATTAATTTAAATTCTTCCCTTAAAATAAAAATTTAGGAGCATCCTATTAAATATATAGAATATTTTATTGAATAAACAATAGAAATAAGTAGTTGAAGGGGGGTTGAATTTTCATTGGAGTCGGTACACAACGGTAAGAGAAAGAGAACTCATTATACAACAGTTCAACAAAAGAAAATCGTATAGAGAAATTGGCAAACTTTTTCAGAAAAGTCATGCAACAGTAGAAAAAGATACTTTCCGATGCTGACGAAAGGTGGATTCTGAAATATGGAAAAAATAAACCCAAGAATGAGTGCACCAAAAATTGCAAGTGAAGTGGAAAATTATTTAAAGAAGGTTGCTAGTGCGGAAACTGTGTGTGTCGCGTCCTAAGGAAACACAATTTTCATGGTAGAGTTGCTAGGTAAAAGCCGTTCATTAGAAAAAAACAATAAAAAAAGACCGGCTAAAATTTGCAAATGAGCACATTTCCAAACAGTTTGACTTTTGGAAAAAGTTTATTTTTGCTTATGAAAGAAAATTTAACATTTTTGGGTCAGATGGACATGGATACATTTGGAGAAAACCTGGAGAGGCATTTTCCAAGCAAAATCTCTTACCGACTGTGAAACATGGAGGTGGAAGTGTGATGTGGGGATGCATGGCAGCCTCTGGTGTGGGAAATCTGCATTTCATAGAAGGTATAATGGATGAACATTTATATGTGGACATATCAAGGCAAAACCTGAAGGTAAGTGCTGAAAAACTTGGATTAAAAGGTATTTTTACTTTTACCAAGATAATGACCCCAAGCATTCTTCGTTGATAGTGAAAGACTGGGACACCTGCGGTCACCCTATTTAAATATCATTGAACATTTGTGGGCAAAATTGGAGACAAATTTGAAAACATAATATTACAAACAAAGAAAATCTAAAAAAGGCACTCTTGGAAGAATGGGAGAAAATTACCCCGGATTTTACCCAAAAACTTGTGGAATCCATGCCAAGCCGCTTAAGAGAAGTAATCAACAACAAAGGACTTCCAACAAGATATTAAAGTTATATAAAATTACTTTGAAATTGAATTTTATTGAAGTGTATCATTTTCACTGTGAGGTCTGGAATTTCATTTTTTATTTTTATACTCAGGCATTATTGATTATTGTTCAAGAGAGATATTTATTTTTTTCTTGATAAAATGTGTAATATTTTAGGGAGAACCTTCTTTATATATATATATCACGTCATTTGTAATATGCTACTCTATAATAACTATAAGTAGTTTTGTTCAATATGCTTTGATTTGTATTGTTATTCTTTATAACAAATTCATGTATAATTGGTTAATTTATTGTATATATATCACATTGAATTTTCTTTGTAATTTATTCTATAATGTTCCTGTATTTAAACATATTTTTATTATTTACAGTCTGTATATGACATAAACTGTTTCTATTCAGTGATTTTCCTTAAAGTAAATTCTTCCTGGTATTATCTGATTCCTTATACTATCCCTTCTTGTTTTGCAAGTTATTCTCTGGATGTTTCTGCACCTTTTGTTATATTTCAGTGCCTGCCTGCCTGCCTCTGGCTTCCAGTATATTAGGTTGATTTATAGGTTTTAAACTTATTTTTTCATTTCCCCATTTCAGTGTTATATGGCTGATGGTATGATGATACTTTTGTATCCTGCCTTTGTTGAAACCATATCATGTGAAAGATTTATCCGGCTTCTTGAACTTCATTTTTATGTTACCATTGAATTAATGATAGGGGGTGAAAGATAAGAGGCAAGGTAAGTATAATGGCAGGCCTTTTTAATTAGGTCACAGAAGGAAAGTGATTTTTCTTGATACTTCAATGGTGGACACCCATCACCCAAGGGCATGTTTAGTATCCTCTGGTTAACCACATCTCAAATGCACTGATATGATATAAAAATGACAAATAATATGAGCTTCCCTCATCAATAAGTTAAAATCAACATTCTGGCTTGAAGTTTCAATGATAGATTTATATTACTTTATTATATTATATAAGATTACTTATTGTTTCATTTCTGCTGCTGTTATATGACTACATCTTTATCCGACAGTACCCAGCTCTCTGCTCCATACAGTAGAGCAGGCATATATTCGGATTTAAATATATGGAGCTTGACCTCTCTCTCTTTCCTGCTATTGTTTAGCTGGTGGAATAGTATATATTATTCGCTTTTCCTATCCTGTGGGGTATTTCAGGTTGTACTTTTCCATTTCCGCTGATCACAGTTCCAAGGTAGGAGAACTCATTTACCACTTCAAGCTCCTCCTATTTGCACATAATGTGGATTTATTTGGGCTGTCGCCCCACATGTTGAATTTCGCTTTTTCTGGCACTAATATAACGTTCCAATACTGCTTCCCATTCTATCAGGGCTTATTGGAGGTTAACGCTAGAGTCAATGAGAAGAAGATTTTGTGATAATATAAAGGTTGTGATTGTATGATAGCAGGCACATGTCAATAAACACAAGCAATTATATCTCTTAGAATGTTAAATTTGTCAGCGCAGAGCGTGATATCCATATGGAAAGCCGGGGCTTCACAAATATTTTATGTTGAAGTAATTTAAAATAATTATCGAATGACATCTCGCGGACCCCTAAGAGCCCTCTGACCACTAGTTGGAAACCACTGGTCTAGTACATTGCAGTGTCTACAAAGAACCATGAGAAAGGTCTGCCAAAGATGCAAGTTATACGATTTGAAGAAAAAAAGACCAAATTCATGATTGATCATTGATAAATCTGACCATTTTTAAAACAAAAACTGCCAATCAATAATACTACTGTAGAACGAGTCCATAAGTATAAATGCCTAGGAATGTAGATTAATAGAAATGGAGTATACTTTAAAGGAAATCCAATTTAGAATCGCAAGGTCGGACAATTTCAAAATGAAGATACATTTCTGCAACAGAAATCAATCATTGAAACTTCAAACCAGAATGTTAATTTTAACGTATTTTCTAATTTGTTGTATAACATGGAAACCTGGATGATGAGGGAAGCTCATATCATCAACATCAGTGCATTTGAGATGTGGTTAACCGCAGGGCACTAAACATATCCTTTGATGGTAAAGTGTCCAAGATTGAAGTATTAAGAAGAATGGGAAAAGTTTATTGGATCATCAAAACCACCAAATCAAGGAAGTTGCAGTATTTTGAACAACTTTTAAGAGGAGAGAAACATGGAATGGTATAGCGCATCTTACAAGGAAAGAAAGACAGAGGAAGGTCATGGCTGAACCGGATTCGAAATCAATAAATGATTGGTTGGACTACAGTAGCAAGGAGCTATTGAGAGCAGCCAGGAACATACATCCTATTGACATGCTCATTTCCAACCCTCCATAGAAGAGGAACACCAAGAAGAGCAGTAGTATAATGTATAATATACTGTTGCAAAGTTAAAGATTTTAAGAATTAAATAAAATCTAATTTACAAAGATGTACATAATATAACAGAGAATGATGAAAAGCGAATAAAACTTCGAGACTATTGAATATGATTATAGCTGAGTTAGCTGGTTAGAGACAATTAACTCATTTTCGTTATTGATTAATTTGGATAACTTAATTATTATTTTTTTGTTATTCGGTTTCTACGTATGTTGAAACGTAAGCCCTCAATTTTTCGTCTATTGCAGAGATTCATTTTTGAAAATAATTGAACAAAACATTGTTTATTGTTTTAACGTCACTTTATGCTGCTATGGCTAATCGGACGATGCTACAGTGGGAGTCCTAAATTTTGCCTATCCAGGTTTTATTAGGATAGGGATCTTTAACGAGTACCTGACATTGCAGAGGCTCGGGACCACCTTTTAACGTTAAACAAAACATTTCTTATTGTTTATTGCAATAAACAGCTAAATTATTCGTCATTTCTAATTAATTACGCCCCAAACTGGTTGATGGATGTTTTTGCTTTCACCTGTTACACGTTGTTCTGTTTATCCTTCTTTCAGGTTCACTTTGATTGCCTCTCATCTTGCACCCCTACTTGGGTTGGGCCCAAGTTAATCCAGTCTTCTTTCCCTTAGGATGGCCACTATATTTGACTCACCAAACAGATATTTCAACTTGCAGTTATATGGCATTTTCCATATTCCATTTCATAGGTTTTATACATTTTTTCATAGGCTTAGGAAATTACTCTTACCGAAATTTAACATTTATTACCTTTATATTATGTCAACACACACATTCTTTAATCCCTGGCGAGTACCTTTTAAAATGTAATAGTCTAATTGTCATTCCGACCCACTATGGACTTTCACATATTTTATTGCGCATGGAAATTTTCTGGTTACAGCTTAGCCAATTATAAATAATGGTTTTTGGTGAAAATATTAGGTAATAAATATTAAGTTTATATGGAGTAATTACATGTATGAAGTATAAGATGGTTGAAATGGCGGTCGTAGAACATAAGAAAATATTTTGTTTAAAACTATTCACACCTATCCAGAATAATAAATTTTTTTTTTCTCTATTTATAGTATTTTATGACTGCCACCCGACCATCTGATTCTTCATATTTATTTACCAACCATTTAATGAATAATTAAATCTTTATATGGTCAATTAATTAATTGATTGTTAAATATGCATTGATTTATTACTTATATAGATCAATTTATGTAAAAAGCCACTAATGTCAGTAATGTAGCACCAGTATTTTTAATTAAAATTATAGCAATATTTTTTTTAGTAATATTTATAGCAAGGTATATTAAGAGTTTACAGAAGTTAAATTAGGGAAGGAAGATGAAAGGAAGTATTAGTTGAATAGTGGGTAGACGCGGGTTATTTAAAAAATTGTGCAGTGGGAGATGATCTATTAGCGGGAAATTCAAAAAGGAAATTAGGAAATGAAGTCCAGTAAGTTCAGTGGTGGGGAGACGCGGGTAATTCAAAATATAGGATGTTTGGTGTGGACGTATAATCGCGGGAAATTCAAAAAGTAAAATTGCCCAAGGAAGTGGAGTAAGTTGAGAGGTGGGGAGACGCGGGTAATTCAAACAATAGGAGGCTCGGGGTGACCGTATAATTGCGGGAAATTCAAAAAGTAGGGGAAATGGGTAGTGTGGTGGGGGTAACGATACCCCTCCGTAAAAAGGCGGGCAGGGTAACCTAACCATAGCTGTGCACAAGGGATAAGTAGGGCCACGCCCACTTGTTATCAGAAGTGACACTTCGGAATAATTACCTCGATATTTTATACCAATTAAAACACGTGATTATATAAAAATAGTGTAATAAATATCTTTTAGGACTCCTTAAATATATACTGATAAGAAAACACATGGAATTAGCTACCTAATGCAAATACATTTTTAAACTTTCTAGGATAGTTCTATTGTTATTTACTAATAATAAGATATTACAGTCGTGTTATTGAATATTTATATTAATTATAAACACATCTAGATTTTATTTTATCTCTATATTTGCTTATTTCATATATAATAAATATCAATTATTTTTCAGTGTTGTCACTGGATCATATACATTTTTAACTATATTTATATTAACAAATATCGATATTCTATACTAATTAAAACACGTGATAATATAAATATAGTGTAATAAATATCTTTTAGGACTCCTTAAATATATACTGATAAGAAAACACATAAAGAACTAGCTTCCTAATGCAATTAAATTTTTAAATTTTCTAGGATAGTTTTTCTGTCATTTACTATTAAAAAAATATTCCAGTGGTGTTATTTGATATTTATTTTAATTATTAACACATCCAGATTTGATTTTATCTGTATATTTGCTTATTTCATATATAATAAATATCAATTATTTATCAGTGTTGCCACTGGATCATTTACATTTTTAACTATATTTATATAAACAAATATCGATATTTTATACTAATTAAAAAACGTGATATTATAAAAATAGTGTAATAAATATCTTTTAGGACTCCTTAAATATATACTGATAAGAAAACACATGGAATTCGCTACCTAATGCAATTACATTTCGTAACGTTTTAGGATAGTTATATTGTTATTTACTAATAATATGATATTCCAGTGGTGTTATTTGATATTTATTTTAATTATTAACACATCCAGATTTGATTTTATCTGTATATTTGCTTATTTCATATATAATAAATATCAATTATTTATCAGTGTTTCCACTGGATCATTTACATTTTTAACTATATTTATATGAACAAATATCGTTATTTTATACTAATTAAAACACGTGATATTATAAAAATAGTGTAATAAATATCTTTTAGGACTTCTTAATTAAATACTGAAAAGAAAACACATAAAGAACAAGCTTCCTAATGCAATTACATTTCGTAACGTTTTAGGATAGTTCTATTGTTATTTACTAATAATAAGATATTACAGTCGTGTTATTTAATATTTATATTAATTATAAAAAACATCTAGATTTTATTTTATCTCTATATTTCCTTATTTCATATATAATAAATATTAATTATTTTTCAGTGTTGCCACTAGATCATATACATTTTTAACTATATTTATATTAACAAATATCGATATTCTATACTAATTAAAACACGTGATAATATAAATATAGTGTAATAAATGTGTTTTAGGACTCCTTAAATATATACTGATAAGAAAACACATGGAATTAGCTACCTAATGCAATTACATTTTTTAACTTTCTAGGATAATTATATTGTCATTTACTAATAATATGATATTCCTGTAATGTTATTTAATATTTATATCTATTATTAACACATCGAGATTTGATTTTATCTGTATATTTGCTTATTTCATATATAATAAATATCAATTATTTATCAGTGTTTCCACTGGATCATTTACATTTTTAACTATATTTATATGAACAAATATCGATATTTTATACTAATTAAAACACGTGATATTATAAAAATAGTGTAATAAATATCTTTTAGGACTTCTTAATTAAATACTGAAAAGAAAACACATAAAGAACAAGCTTCCTAATGCAATTACATTTCGTAACGTTTTAGGATAGTTCTATTGTTATTTACTAATAATAAGATATTACAGTCGTGTTATTTAATATTTATATTAATTATAAACACATCTAGATTTTATTTTATCTCTATATTTCCTTATTTCATATATAATAAATATTAATTATTTTTCAGTGTTGCCACTAGATCATTTACATTTTTAACTATATTTATATAAACAAATATCGATATTTTATACTAATTAAAAAACGTGATATTATAAAAATAGTGTAATAAATATCTTTTAGGACTCCTTAAATATATACTGATAAGAAAACACATGGAATTCGCTACCTAATGCAATTACATTTTTAAACTTTCTAGATAGTTTATTGTTATTTACTAATAATAAGATATTCCAGTGTGTTATTTAATATTTATATTAATTATTAACACATCAGATTTGATTTTATCTGTATATTTGCTTATTCATATTATATAAATATCAATTATTTTTCAGTGTTGCCACTGATCATTTACATTTTTAACTATATTATATAACAAATATCGTATTTTATACTATTAAAAACACGTGATAATATAAAAATAGTGTAATAAATATCTTTTAGGACTCTTAAATTAATACTGAAAGAAAACACATAAAGAACTAGCTTCCTAATGCAATTACATTTTTAAACTTTCTAGGATAGTTTCTATTGTTATTTACTAATAATAAGATATTCACAGTGTGTTATTTTAATTTATTTTAATTATTAACACATCAGATTTATTTTATCTGTATATTTGCTTTTCATTATATAATAAATATCAATTATTTTTCAGTGTTGCCACTGATCATATAATTTTTAACTATATTTATATTAACAAAAATCGATATTTTATACTAATTAAAACACGTGATAATATAAAAATAGTGTAATAAATATCTTTTAGGACTCCTTAAATATATACTGATAAGAAAACACATGGAATTAGCTACCTATGCAATTACATTTTTAACTTTAGGATAGTTATATTGTTATTTACTAATAATAGATATTCCAGTGGTGTTATTTATATTATTTATTTTAATTATACACATCCAGATTTGATTTTATCTGTATATTGCTTATTCATATATAATAAATATCATTATTTTCAGTGTTGCCACGGATCATTACATTTTTAACTTATTTATATAACAAATATCGATATTTTATACTAATTAAAACACGTGATAATATAAAAATAGTGTAATAAATATCTTTTAGGACTCCTTAAATAATACTGATAAGAAAACACATAAATGAACTACCTAATGCAATTACATTTTTAACTTTCTAGGATAGTATATTGTTATTTACTATAAATAAGATATTACAGTGTGTTATTTAATATTTATTTTAATTATAAACACATCAGATTTGATTTTTATCTGATATTTGCTTATTCATATATAATAAATATCAATTATTTTTCAGTGTTGCCACTGATTATATACATTTTTAACTATATTTATATTAACAATATCGATATTTATACTAATTAAAAACGTGATAATATAAAATAGTGTAATAAATATCTTTTAGGACTCCTTAATATATACTGATAAGAAAACACATAAAGAACTAGCTTCCTAATGCAATTACATTTTTACTTTAGGTTTTTTTTTTTTTTTTTTTTTTTTTTTTTTTTTTTTTTTTTTTTTTTTTTTTTTTTTTTTTTTTTTTTTTTTTAAAACGTGTAATATAAAATAGTGTAATAAATATCTTTTAGGACTCCTTAAATATATACTGATAAGAAAACACATGAATAGCTCCTAATGCAATTACATTTGTTACTTTTAGATAGTTATATTGTTATTTACTAATAATAAGATATTCCAGTGTGTTATTGATATTTATTTTAATTATAACACATCAGATTTGATTTTATCTTATATTTGCTTATTTATATATAATAAATATCAATTATTTTTCAGTGTTGCCACTGGATCATATACATTTTTAACTATATTTATATAAACAAAATCGATATTTATACTAATTAAAAACGTGATAATATAAAATAGTGTATAAATATCTTTTAGGACTCCTTAATATATACTGATAAGAAAACACATAAAGAACTAGCTTCCTAATGCAATTACATTTTTAAACTTTCTAGGATAGTTTATTGTATTTACTAATAATAAATATTCAGTGGTGTTATTTATATTTATTTTAATTATTAACACATCCAGATTTGATTTATCTGTATATTTGCTTTTCATATATAATAAATATCAATTATTTTCAGTGTTGCCACTGGATCATATACATTTTTAACTATATTTATATACAAATATCGATATTTATACTAATTAAAACACGTGATAATATAAAAATAGTGTAATAAATATCTTTTAGGACTCCTTAAATATATACTGAAAGAAAACACATGGAATTAGCTCCTAATGCAATTACATTTTTAACTTTCTAGGATAGTTATATTGTTATTTACTAATAATAAATATTCCAGTGGTGTTATTTGATATTTATTTTAATTATTAAACACATCCAGATTTGATTTATCTGTATATTTGCTTATTCATATATAATAAAATATCAATTATTTTTCAGTGTTGCCACTGGATCATTACATTTTTAACTATATTTATATAACAAATATCGATATTATTACTAATTAAAACACGTGATAATATAAAAATAGTGTAATAAATATTTTTAGGACTCCTTAAATATATACTGATAAGAAAACACATGGAATTAGCTCCTAATGCAATTACATTTTTTAACTTTCTAGGATATTTATTGTATTTACTAATAATAAGATATTCCATGTGTTATTTATATTTATATTAATTATAACACATCAGATTTGATTTTATCTGTATATTGCTTATTCATATATAATAAATATCAATTATTTTTCAGTGTTGCCACTGGATCATATACATTTTTAACTATATTTTATATTAACAAATATCGATATTTTATACTAATTAAAACACGTGATAATATAAAAATAGTGTAATAAATATCTTTTAGGACTCCTTAAATATATACTGATAAGAAAACACAGGAATTAGCTCCTAATGCAATTACATTTTTAATTTATGATAATATAAATATATGTGTAATAAATATCTTTTAGGACTCCTTAAATATATACTGATAAGAAAACACATAAAGAACTAGCTTCCTAATGCAATTACATTTTAACGTTTTAGGATAGTTCTATTGTTATTTACTAAATAATAAGATATTCAGTCGTGTTATTTAATATTTATATTTAAATTATTAACACATCCAGATTTATTTTATCTCTATATTGCTTATTCATCATATAATAAATATCAATTATTTTCAGTGTTGCCACTGGGTCATATACATTTTAAACTATATTTATATTAACAAATATCGATATTTTATACTAATTAAAACACGTGATAATATAAAAATAGTGTAATAAATATCTTTTAGGACTCCTTAAATATATACTGATAAGAAAACACAGAATACTCCTAATGCAATTATTTTTAACTTTCTAGGATAGTCTATTGTTATTTACTAATAAAAATATTCCAGTGGTGTTATTTGATATTTATTTTAATTATTAACACATCCAGATTTGATTTTATCTGTATATTTGCTTATTTCCATATATAATAAATATCAATTATTTTTCAGTGTTGCCACTGATCATTATACATTTTAACTATATTTATATTAACAAATATCGATATTTTATACTAATTAAAACACGTGATAATATAAAAATAGTGTAATAAATATCTTTTAGACTCCTTAAATATATACTGATAAGAAAACACATAAAGAACTAGCTTCCTAATGCAATTACATTTTTAAACTTTCTAGGATAGTTTATTGTTATTTACTAATAATATGATATTCCAGTGGTTATTTAATATTTATTTAATTATTAACACATCGAGATTTGATTTTATCTGTATATTTGCTTATTTCATATATAATAAATATCAATTATTTTTCAGTGTTGCCACTGGATCATTACATTTTTAACTATATTTATATTAACAAATATCGATATTTTATACTAATTAAAAACGTGATAATATAAAAATAGTGTATAAATATTTTTTAGGACTCCTTAATATATACTGATAAGAAAACACATAAAGAACTAGCTTCCTAATGCAATTACATTTTGTAACGTTTTAGGATAGTTTATTGTTATTTACTAAAATAAGATATTACAGTCGTGTTATTTATATTTTATATAATTATTAACACATCCAGATTTATTTTATCTCTATATTTGCTATTTCATATGTAATAAATATCAATTATTTTTCAGTGTTGCCACTGGATCATATACATTTTAAACTATATTTATATTAACAAATATCGATATTTTATACTAATTAAAACACGTGATAATATAAATAATAGTGTAATAAATATCTTTTAGGACACCTTAAATATATACTGATAAGAAAACACATAAAGAACTAGCTTCCTAATGCAATTACATTTCGTAACGTTTTAGGATAGTTATATATTGTTATTTACTAATAAATATGAAATTCCAGTGGTGTTATTTGATATTTATTTTAATTATTAACACATCCAGATTTGATTTTA
>JAJSOM010000032.1:0-76750 GCA_023052935.1 Piezodorus guildinii
CAGTCTGGTTATAACAGTTTTTCATACAGTTTGTTTTGTTGTTTGAAATTTCGAAAGCAAAGTCATTTAACATTTATTTGATATATGATGGTACGGTTTTAACGAGTGTTCTATACAATTTTACAATTTTCATTTTTTTTTTTTTTTTCCCAACTAAAGTAGTAAATATATGTACACTTTATAGGTTACTGATGATCAAAATGTTGGCTAATTGAACAATACAAAGTTTAAAGTTATTTAAAGCTAACTATTCCCTTTAGATTTTAACAGAAAAATAACTCTGTTATAATACATGTTTTCATGTTCATAAATTATTAGATTATAAAATACACTCATGCATTGATGCACTCACTGACTACCTTGAATAATCAAATGTATTCTTGCACGAAGTTTTCGAAAAATTAAATAAATACACAGGGTACAGAACTGTACTCAATGGGGTGCCGCGGCAAACTGGGGCCACAAACCTACCCCCCACCAGCGGTTCCTCAACAGGTGTGCCAACTGCGCTGCCCTTTTTGTCCCTGTACCATTTTTGTCATATTATTGCTGGCAGAATCTGAACTCGAGGAACATTTTCCATGTATTTTATTAGCACAAAGAATAATTCCCGAGCGTTACTCCCAAAAATAATGAATTAACCCCGTTTCGTAACATCCCTTAGATTAATAAAAGTTCATACGTATGTCTTAGAAGCTCTTTAGTAACTACGGTTCACAATAACAGATCCTAATAAAATAATCAGGAAATAATAGTTTAAAAAAATAAACTATTAAGGTTTTCGTAACTCATAAACCGGGATTCTGATTTTATAATTAGAAACCATTGTAGAGAAAGGGATGGTGTCAAAATATTAACCACTATCCTCTTCCTTAGAAGATATAATGATTCAAAATACATTATAATTATTAATTATTGAATAATTAAAATAATAATAATGGAAGAAAGCGGAAATTAT
Source organism: Piezodorus guildinii (assembly GCA_023052935.1). NCBI lineage: Eukaryota > Metazoa > Arthropoda > Insecta > Hemiptera > Pentatomidae > Piezodorus > Piezodorus guildinii. The sequence continues at coordinate 959 of JAJSOM010000032.1, forward strand.
TTTTATACACTTTTAATAATATAAACAGAAAAATAAATTCATATCAATAAACTTATAAACTAAAATGAAAGTAACTTCAACTAACCGGTGTTGAATTAAAGTATTTTTTTTTAACAAAATGGAAAACAAGAAAAAATTAAATAAATAAAAAGATAGACATGCTGATCTTCGATGACGGTTGAAACTCTTGGTATCACGATGTCTCACTCGCTGGGCTTCCAAAGGTTAGCCGTGGCGATGTATTTTGTGGGTCGGGCCCGGCTGGGTTGGGTTTACAGTCTCAATATTAAAAGTAAACACACTGCACTGTGTACTAATTTAAGAATGTAGAAGAGGTCTTGCTGGGGCAAAGGCTGAGCGAGGAGAGCGTCGAATGTGGATACGACGCTATCGACCATATGTTTTTTTAAAACAACTGAATAATTACTGTTCTAAAATTACATTTAATGTTCAATATTAAATGTAATATATCATTTCGGTAAACAGAAAACGTAAATTTAAAATGATAATTGAAATTAATTACTAATGAATATTAAAATAAATAAATTTAAGTCTAGCTCGGCTCAGACAACCATAATACTTAAAAACATCTGTAGGGTTTTCATTAGTAATAAGGTCGCACGCTAATGGGCCTGAAGGTCCAACTCCAGAAAGACTAACGTCTCGGACAGTATTTTCTAATTATCTCCAAGGCGGTTATTGATAGGTTATAGTTGTATTAGAACAATCCTTTTTGTTTTATCACTGTTGGGAACTAATGCATTTTCTCGTAGCCTTAACCCGGCCGTTACTATAATTCACTGAAATATCTTCCGATTTGTGTAATTCCGTTGAGAGTAAATAAATAAAATATTAAAAGAGAAAGCATAAACAAAACTTATATAAATTAAAAATACTGTTATATAAGTGCAGCGGTGATTCCTTCTCTTGTTCTTTCCTTCCTTCCTTGCGACTCCTACTGCTTGTGGCAATTCTGAGACTATTTGCTACGATGAAGTTGCTACGGTCACCTAACAGTTGATCGAAAATTCATTAAACTACTGATTGTCACGCTTGCACTTTAGAAATTACAGAATATAGCAAATAAATCAAAAAAATGCTAAGATATAATAATATAACTATTTTAATTCTTAACAGTCACTATCTTATTTTTGTTAGAGTAAAACTTCTTTTAATTTGACTTCAACGCCACGAATATGATAGTTCTCTCGTTTGCCACCAGTCGTATCTTTTTTACATTATCGTGTAAATAATAAAGTTAATACCAGTTTTCTCACTTAAATGAATGATCTCCTGAATGTTAAAATAAAATTTTTCTAATGTTTGTTCTTGGTGCTCTTCTAGGTGTTAATATAATAATATTCTTAATTGATATACATATAAACATTTATAATACATTTTTATTTACATTTTTTTCTTCTTTCTTTATATACATATACATATATACACCTTCCTTTTCAGGAGTTTAAAGTCTTTAACGGTAACTACCCGTACTTGAGTTGAAGAGTTCGCTCATCTTCATCTTCCAAAATTCCCTGTCCTTGGCTTTTCGTGACCATAGCACTCCTTCTTCCTTTTTGATCTCATCGTTAATCAGGTGTTAATATACTTGTTCCTATATTTATACACCTTTAGTAAAAACAAATATCGAATAAAATCATTCTTAATGATAATACAATAATATCAATATGACCTATTAAAATATTGTCAATTTGATTGAAAAAAACACATTCAAACTGTTCAAATATTCTCGAGGGTGTTTTTAAATTTTGAAAAAGAAGTAATTGAGAGTAAATAACCCATTATTTAAACCTTGAAGTATCAATAACATTCCTAGATTTCCATTTAGATGAACCTCAACCATTGATCGATTTTTGGTGAAATAAACTGAAATGAACTTTATAAATGGTATAAAATGGATTATAACCCATTTAATAAAATAATAGCACTTGAATCGATATTTTTACTATATAAAACGCTCAATGTGAATAAGTTTTTATATTAATGTTGTTGGGATGAGTGACGTTAAAACGAAATAAAAGAAGATGGGCTAACGCAGACTCGATCCCGTTTCGAAAAGAGTTGGTCTTGAGTACTTAACATTAAAATAAAAAAATAGGTAATATTAAATAAAAAGATAAAAAATGAAAGGAAACAAAATAAATAAAAGTTTAATTAAAAAAAATGAGGAAAATTTACAAAAAAAATAAAAAATCATTTGATTTATAAAAAAAATTTAAAAAAATTCTTCAATTAACCAAGCTGTAAAAAAATAATTTTGAAAATTGGGTTAGTGTGTTAGTACTATTAAAATATTACAAACAAAAAAATGAACAATTATAATGAGGAAAAAATATAAAGGATAGTTATCTGTCCATAAATTCTTCGGTTCTGCACGACGGGTAGACGATTCTGGAAGGACGGTGATCCTCTGGAAGGACGGTTATCTTCAAAAAGACGAGACGAAGGTCCTGATCAAAAAATGGTTTGAAGATGCCAAACGAGAAAAGCGTGCTCTCAGCTTACTAGTGCGATCGGTACTGACTTGAGGGCAAGGGGGGTACTGTTATCTGTCTAATCCCTAACTACACTATTGAATAGAACACGTAAACTAACAACAAATATAAATATTTTCTTCATTTAAAAAAAAATATTTTTAATTTAATTTTATTTTTTTACGGAGTAGAGCTTTGGGGCTCTACTAAACCATCAAATTCTTCCCGTATCCAATCCCTTCAATCCAAAATCCTTCGATATATATATAATGTCCAGGCTCAAACAAATGTAGTTATGTTATCAATATATACTTTTTTCGATTCTAATATGACTTATTTGTTATTCCCTTTATTGTCATCTGTCTCAATATCAAAGATGTTTTACTTGAATAGCACACAGAAAACAGAAGTTACCCGGACCCATTTTCTTTTCTTTTTAATTGTATATCATCAACGATAACTGTTTTATTTCTATTTCTTTTTTTAATTTTAAAAACTATGTACTTCTTTAGACACTTCTTTTGTATTGGACTTTTCAGGTATCAGGTGAACCTCAGGTATCTTCACAAGCCTGAGTGGATTAAGTCAAGAATTTACCACTTAGGGAAATGTGTACAGGGATAATGAAAAGTGGAACTAATATCCTATTAAAATTTTCTATTTCATTCGTTGTTTTAGTGGCTTATCTCTCTTCCGAAATTCAGCTTAAGTGGTGAATGTTTTTATAATAAATATAGCTTAGTCAACGCCAAGCTCCTAAAATATTTCTGTAAAAGATTTTTCACTTACAATTAACATAAATTATTTTCTTGGCACTAATGTCCTTTAGGAAAAGACAGAGAAATATCCAAATGCATAAAAACAATGTGGATGGATTTAACCATTTAAAAAATCAATTCTGGGAAGAGTATAATATTACGTATGAAATATATTTCAGGGATATAGAAGCTATTAAAAAGTCCTATTACAGTAAAATATATCGTCATATAATCAACTTCCAACACAGAGAAGGATATTTAAAACTTAAATGCAATATAGACAAAATAAAGTTAATCGCTCAACTAAGGTGAGAAATCAGAGAGGATAATCGTGAATGATCGTGATTATATTATAAATTTGAACCCAACATGACTTGCCCTCTATGTAATACCGATAGTTATGATAATATTGAATATTTATTAATATCGCGTCCAGTTTTAAATCAAGTTAGATGATTCTATTTATATTTTATGTTATGCAAAATTTTAATTTAGAAGACATATTAACAATCACCCACTATAAGAAGTTGAACAATTTATTTTTGTTTTCAATATAAGCTTTAAAGATAAGAGGTTTTGTTACGAACGACTAGTACAAAATTTATAGGTATTTTTCATGTCATTACTTTTTGTTCATATGAAATTGTTATGATTATTCTGTTTTCTTATGTTTATTTTTTAAAGGGTCTTTGTTTATTATTTAATCAATATTTGTATTCATAGTTATTTTGTTAATTGTTAACTAATAATGTCGTTTCTAAAGTAGTTAAAATTCTTATTTCAATGTTTATTACATTTCCTTACTGAAGGAATCAAAAATGATTTTGTCTAAATGAAAGAGAGGCCAAACCTCTTGCTAAAATATTTAAATCTTAAATAATATAAAAATATATTTTTATTATTATGAAATATATATAATAAAGAACCTGAAAGAGCGTAAAATAAAAATTAATTTGAAAATTTATTGGCCGAACTCAATACTCATTTGGCGAGTTTTCCCTTGCGTGATGTTATATCGCCGCTTTAAATACTTGGAATGCCACAACAGGATATATAAAACTATAATATGGAATGAAACTTTTTTTTTCAAAATATACCTTTGAATGGTTTTCAATTTTTGTCTTCACAATTTATCTAATGCCCAATCAAATATTATTCTTCTTATATTTTAGTCAGTTGTCTTTCGCAACAAGTCATGAAACTCGTTTCAATGTAAATGAGCATTTTTAAAATAATTAATTTTAAAGAGGTACAGTAAAAAATAAAATAACTCTGATGAAATCGAATATTGGTAGTTAAATTGGACTAAAAGGAAAATATCAGAAACTCCTTCATCCCCAGGCAGGTAAGAAATGTAAATAAATTGAGCTGAGAGGTGCCCTCCTAATATTTTATAGGAAACCATCTTCCACCTTTGCCATAAATTTTTCCACTTTTACGTTCGGCTTAAACATTGAGAGGAAAAACGCTACTGTCTGATCATTAATGAATAATATAAAAACGCTTGTTGCTTTTACATTATTTAAACATTCAACAGAAACATTTGATACCTTCTTTTTACATTTATATTTAATAAGACTGACTGAAGTAAACAAAGATTTTTTAATCTATCTTTAATGAATTGACCAAGGTGAATAAAACAAGTGCTATATCGTAAGATACACACCCGCAGAAAAGAAGCTCTACCCCTTAATTTTCCTAGTGAATATAAAATAGGCGTTGACTCATTAGATTTATCTATTGTTGTTTTTTTTCTTTTTAACTATTCAATGAAATTAAATAAATGAAATGATATGAAAAGTAATTTTATTAACCTCTAAGCCATGCTGAGTGTTGGAAATGGCCAGCTTCTCCACTCATGCCTGAGAGTCTGTGTCTCTTCTAGCGCCCTCTCTCAGTCTCTACTGGCTTATTAGACCAGTGACGCGACTGACTGAGAGGCGCTGGGATCTCCAGGCCTCGAGCCGGATCATTTCTTAATTATACACACACACACACACACACACATATATATATATATATATATATATATATATATATATATATATAAAACAATTCCTCTTAATTATTATATTGAACTGTATGTAAAAGCTAATAAATTAAATAATTTCTAGTGATTCTATTATAAAATTTATCTTCATTGAAGGCAACATAAAAAACATTTTTATTTTGAGAGAAATCAAATAGAAGAATTAATGATTACTTCATGGTCTTCAATTATTAGGTTTTATTTTATAATCATTTTTTTTAGAGTTAGCTTTACCTCCATAATCTTCTCTTTATAATTTTAAATAATCAAAGTTGACTAAATGGTCACAGTTACTTTGTTATGTTTTCTTTCCACTTATCATTTCTTGTATAGGAGGTATTTAGTATTTAATTTGTACAAAATAAATTCTCTTAAAAATAAGTTAGCACAACATAAAGAAACTATTTTTTTTATTTTTTTGTTTTATTTCGATCCAGAATCCGTTAGCAACAAGTATTTCTTAGAATTAATAATTTTAATAAATTAAAAAAAATCTCAAGCGCACGAAGAAAACATATGTGCTGTTAATTAATTATTTTGAAATTTTATCATATGTATAACAACAATAATATTTGTAACATATTTATAATATATTATTTATAACAAAAATAAATATTCTAAATACATTATCCCATTCTAAACTAAGCTATTGTATGAAATAATCTAGGCCCTAGGATCATAAATAGGATTATTGTTATCTTGAGTGTGCAAATGGGAAGGGATGCACTCCCACTGAATATTGCTTCCATTGTTTCCTTGCGAACTGTAGCTTAGCTAGGCTATTGTAAAACGAAAATTTATCATTTAAGTCTATGCTATCCGACCTTTGTTTTAATTTTGCTTGAAACAGAAAGTATTAAAAACATTTATGGTTTATGAAATTCATCTAAAACTTAAAATTAATACATATATATATATATATATATATATATATATATATATATATATATATATATATATATATATAGTAGTATCAATATGAAACCGGAATTCACTTACAAATAAATTAGCTTTTAGGGGGGAATGCTGAGCAATAAGTAAACTTTTGCCAAACTAGTTCATAATTATATTTTCAACTCACTATAAAATAAAAATTCTTTCAACTTGTGAGCATTTATTGAATTTATTTTTGTTAATATACATATAATGTGAAGTATAATTAATTAAAAATATTCTACTTACCTCAAAAATATACATCACTATTTTCAACCATGTTATTTTACAAATTGGGTTCCGCTTTTCCCTCTACAAGTGGAGGGAAAGATCCAGTCTGGCGTCCCTTTAGCAGATCGTATATACTGTATATAGTTATAATTCTTTGTATGATGGTTATTTATTTGCCAACTTTGTATTTATCTCAATTACAGGTTTTTTTTTTTATATCAATTACTATTATAGAAGAGTAATTTAAGTTATGATTATATTAATCGGAACATTCTCTTCTAATTTGTTTTTATATTTATTTATCATAACATATCAAAGATGATTATTACATTACGTTTCGAGGTACCCTATGCCTCATCTTCAGATTTTCAAATATTATCTAAAATATAATTGGATAAATATTATAAGCAATTATATATACATTAAGAACACATTATCAATAAATTAGAATCAATTTATCATTTAAACTATTTACAATCTGTTTATTATTAAAATTCTACTTACATTTATTTCCATATTTTATCTCAATATAGGTCAATTACTATTATATATTCTTCATATTAGGCTCATAGATATGAATAATAATTCTGTTAAATATTCCATACAATATGGAAATAAATGTAAGTAGAATTATAATAATAAACAGATTGTAAATAGTTTAAATGATAAATTGATTCTAATTTATTGATAATGTGTTCTTAATGTACATATAATTGCTTATAATATTTATTCAATTATATTTTAGATAATATTTGAAAATCTGAAGATGAGGCATAAGGTACCTCGAAACGTAATGTAATAATCATCTTTGATATGTTATGATAAATAAATATATAAACAAATTAGAAGAGAATGTTCCGATTAATATAATCATTACAGGTTTTTGTTTTGATTTGTATTTTTAATTATTATTTTTTGTATATATATGAACTAGTTTATTTCCTTTAATTATGTAATTTGACTTCATCATTATTTTCTATATATATTGTATGAATGTGGTCTCATATCACTATTACTATTGTTCATTTTGAAACAAATTGTAATATATCTCAATAAATAAATATTATTATCATATATTTATTTTTTTTTAAACATATTTATTGATATTTACAACTGTATTAAATAAAAATACATCTATTAAATGTGATGGTAATATACAAAACTGTCATGAAAAACATGTAGAGACACTACCCAGTGGCAGCACTCTAAAAATATTTTAAACTAGAAGGTCCCGGGGCCATTTCCTTTTTAGGCGCTTCGGAGGATTATCCGGAATTGAAGAGGAAGAAAGGATTGATACTAGTGGGTTAGAGTGAGAATGGAGTTTGTCATGAAAGGATTGATACCTGGTCCGGGCCAAATCAGTAACATAGGGAACATTAAGGTCTTTATGGATAAGTTTATTCGTGACAAAGTAAGCGTTGAGGATTTTACGAAGGATTTTGGATTGTAAGGATTGGATGCGGGAAGAATTTGATGGTTTAGTAGAGCCCCAAAGCTCTACTCCGTAAGTAACTAACATCATAGCATTTCAGTTTTTCAGCAATGTTTTGTCGTATACATTGGATAGCTGAATATCTTATATAAAAAAAAAAAAATCATATCCAGATAACTATAAAATGTCAATTGCAAGCATGTCATAAATGGTTTATAACGAGTATATTTCATTTTTATTTATTTATTTTGTATAGAATGCCTCTACCCGTAAGGGTCATTGGCATATCTATGTCACTTTTAAAATGAAAATAGAATGTATTTTTTATTGTTTTTGTTTTTTTTTAATTCAAGGGAAATTGATATATTTATCAGAGAGTATATTAAATATATTTTTTTTTAATTCATTGATTTTTTGTTAGACTAAAACATTATATCAGGATAGCGCACTCTTAACCTCAGTTGCAATATTTAAGGTTCTTTGGGGCCCTATGTCAATTTGTCTAGTCCATTTTTAATTATTGACATCTTTTGTGTAAATAGATTTTTTCGATGTATCAATAATAATAATATATGAATAACATCATTAATTACTGAAAATAACAGATTTTATCAAGGAAGGCATTGATATCAATCGATTTCTTTCTTTTTTTTTATTAAAGATCAATTTTAAATTATTTGTAGATTTATTTTACTACTCAGGTGAGGATTTCTTTTCAAGTTTTATTATTTTCAATAAACAGTATAAAACATATAAATAGCTTGAAAAATAGTCTTAACTAAATAAAACTAATCTTATATATTATAAATTTCCTAAATAAAAAACATTTTACTATGAATAACACTAATTTAGAATACAATAGTATTTTTAATCTTTCAACCATATAAACTAACAAGTACAATAATTTTTTTGTGGAAGAAAAACGACCAATATATAAAAAAAAATTCGCCTTTAACAATATTTATGTTTGAATCAAAATTAATATGATTTATAAATAAATATTAACACTAGTGCTTCGAATACTATAAATTGTATCATATAAATATTTGTATAGTTCACAAGCACTACTTAGAAAGTAAATAACTAGAAGTAAGAGATAACATATAAAAACATTTTGAAAAGAACAAAAACATTTATTCTGGTCTTGCTGTGATGATAAACACGAAGTTCGTAATAACATAATGAAAACAGTCAAAGTTCATAATAAATTTTAAAAAATGTAAAGTTGAGGATTATCGTAATATCTGTATTACAATCTAGAACTTTGTAAAGGAACATAAATTTTTAGGTTCACACTGCTTAATATAGGATGGAGCATGAATAACTTTGTTTCATTTAGCTATCAGTCTTATAAATCAATGTGCACTGAATGTAGATTAAATTCTATTTTTTGTTTAAGCTTCTGGCCTCTTATGTACGATATAGCCTATACATAAACAATAACTAATTCTTAAAATAAAACTATGTAAGGAATATTAAGTAAAATTAAATCTAGAGTACGTGAACCTATAAATTATAATAATGTAGCCTAAATATTTACAACAATAATATTTAATAATTTTTGAAATAGAGATTCTTACCAAAGATAAAATTCACCCTAAATCCAAAATCACAAATAATAATAATAGTGATTTCATAATACACCATTTTTATTATTTTTGTATTAAAAGTATTTTTTATTTACAGAATTCATGACGATATTATAAATAAATATCTTACTGTTTTGATGATAAAATATGCTGAATATAAAAAAAGAAACTAATTAGTAAAATATCAAATGTAATATCTTTGGATTCTAGCGCCTTCAAATTCGAGGACTAGTTAAAGCCAACAATACCGCACTGCTAAGCGGGCTCTCAGTCCGCGCCACGTGAAGGGGTCAAAGTTTTTTCTTGTCTGCCTGTGCAGTTGCCATCACCACGCGTTTAGCTTCTTCAACTCCACACCTACGCAGATAAAATATAGAAATTATTTTTTTTATATATATCTTTTATATATCATATTTATTATAAATTAAACACACACACACACACATTTTCAAAAATCACAAATAAAAACTAGACATTTAGCTAGTTGAAGGACAGAGGAATCACCTATGATTATTTTTTCTATTTTATAGCTTAGTTATCATCCTACAGCTGCAAATGATTCTATTTTAATAACACATAGGTACAATTTTATATGAAGTTTCAATCATGGCAAAAGTTTAGGTTTCACAATAATTAAATAAAAGCAAATATTTAAAAATACGAAATCAAAATTATAAAACCAATACAGAGAGAACCAGCTGAGTCTCAGCTATCAAATTTATATCAATTGTTTTCGTCATAAAACAAGTTCTTAGTGTTAGTTCTATAAATATTTGTTTAGTCTGAAATTCTGCCATGTTCGTTTATTTTTTTAACGTCACTTTATGGTACTATGGCTAATCGGACGATGCTACAGTGGGTGTCCTAAATTTTGCCTATCTAGGTTTTATTAGGATAGGGATCTTTAACGAGTACCTGACATCACACATTCTCGGGACCATCTTTTAACGTCCCCTCCGAAGGTCGGTATAACTAAGTTTTTTACTCCCATTAAAAAAATCCTAGGACCACCTGCGGATTTGAACCCGTGACCTTTGGCATAGGAGGCTGTTATGCTAACCACACAGATACAAGTCATCCCGTTGTTTGAAAAGTAATATATAAAAAAAGGCTATATTCCCAAGATCGAATTATTTAATGAAAGTGGAAAATTTAGTCTCTTTTATTAATAAACCTATTGAGCCCTAAATGTCTAGCTTTTAGTTATTTTCGAGAATGTTTTAAAGCACATTCTTAATGTAGCTACAAATTTTAGTGTGGTAAGGAAAAGTTTGAATTTATGCTATTATTTTATTATGTTTAGGTTTAAATTTAAAATATTTAATGTTTTCTATACATATTTTCTTTTGAATAAGTCTACAATCAAATTTACAATTACTGTTACTGAGGCAGAATGTAATATAACTGAAAAAAAAATAGGAAAAATTAAAACAAAATATCAAACCATAAAATTACCAAATCAGGAATATAGATATTGGCCAAAAACAACAATTATTTTGTTATAAATTGAAATTATATGATTTTCTGTCAATTACTTTCAATCGTGATAAAAGTGTTTTTACTGCTTGGGATTGCTCTTGTTTCACAGTTATTACTCTGCAAATTTAATATTGATTTTTATTTTACATTTGAACATACAAAAAATTTTGGTTTCCTAATTTTTGAAGCAAATCTACTGAAATGATAATAAGTATCCAATAAGTCTACAAGGGTTTGAGTAAGCTGATACAGCTGTAAATTTACTTCATGCAACTGTAAATTTTAAATTCATGCCCTTATAAGGAGAAAACGAATCAATACGAAGTACATACAGTGATGTGGCAATAGCTGAAATTGCATATCATTCAATACTTTATGCTGTTTACATATTTAATAATAAAATAATTTTATGATATAAGTTATTTATGTATTCAACCAGTAACAACGTATTTACTAACAGTAACGTATTTACTAACTTACAATAAAAAAAATCTTATATGTCTATAAACGAAATTGTATATTTTCATTGTCTCATTATTAATTTTATAAATCTTTTTGTTTTGTTTTTTAAATCATAATGTAATATTCAGTTTTCCTTTATTCATCCTTCATACAACTGACAACAAAACGATCAAATTAATATTCTAGCTATCCTATCTTAAATATAATTATAAAGAAATATAATAAAAATATTAGCAATATATTTTATGATGTGTTTTATTGTCAGAAATATTTCTATAATTAGTTCTAGCATAGTCCTTTAACCAGTTTTATTTTCAAATTTGTTAAGAATCTCGCGGTGTATACTCTTGCGAGTTTACAGTCACGTTTAACGATGCTATTCTTAGTGTAGGGTCATCACTCCCTACGACTAATTTTGTGAGTGGCCACCCTTTGGCTGACGAGTCTCACATACCCGGGGAGAGGTTGTGAGTGAATCCCCATTTTTTATACATCCTTATAAAAGCCCCGCCGGGACTGGGATTCGAACTCAGAACCTGTAGCATGAAAGACTAGCGCGCTAGCCACTCAGCCACGGGCTCCCCCAACCTTTATGTATAATGATAATTATTATAATGGGAAATGCACCTAAGTTTTAAATAAATTTATTCATTCAGAAAATATTTTTTCCCCACTCACAATTGTCAGAAACCATAGGACAATAAGCAGTGAGATCAGACATGGGTGGCATAGGGAAGGGAAGTGACCAGCAGTACCTCTTCCTAAGCTTTAATTTAGCAGAGGAGTTATTTCAACTAGCATCTCTTTAACCTTCTTCTGACTGGCATTTCAGCTTTTGACATGTTGTTAATCAGCATGTTGTTTACGTATCAAGAAGCTGCCGTTATGATTCGTAACATTTGTGATTTAAATGATTGCAGACTTTATATGTGAGTCTTTGAATTCAATTAGTCTATTGTCGGTTCCGTGCAGTTTACTGTCAAAACGAGAATAAGTAGTTCGTAAATCTTGGTCAACTGTTGGTAGTTGTAAGTCCGTACGTAGGGTTCTGTTGTTTACATACCAAGGAGCTGGCATTATGAGTCGTAAATGTTTTTGTTGATATGAAACAGTCTTTGTGTATTAGAATTTGTTGCTGAGTTATAAATCTGTGAAACGTAAGTCCACTTTGGTTTAAATAGGTATGAGTATGTATTCAGTTCCGCCTAATTTATAATTTTGATGATTTAGATAGAAGAGGACATAGTACTTTAAGTCGGTGGTTGAGAGTCTTCCTTCTTATCTTGACACTTGGGCCTAAAGTCATCCGTCGATCGAGAGGCAGTCCTATGTAATGTACATAGTTGGTATGAGGAATTTGGTTGTCGCTGAAATAAATTGGTGGGTAGCTGTTCTGTCGCAGAGTGACCGTTACATGATTTTTCACTTGTCGTCGTTTAATCAAATTTTTCAAAGAGAGTACATATTTTGCAGTAGCACTAAATGATTTGGTCAGTGAGGCCTTTTCTTTCCGTTATTTTTAAGACAACCTACAAGTTTTTTGTAGTCGTCTGAAGTTTGCGGATAGACATATATTTTCTTTTTTTTTTAGAAGGTCGTTTTTAGAAGACGAATTTAGGGCTTGAAGCCACGCAACCAAAGCCACCAAATAAAAATAGGAGGTGGTTTGGCATTTAGTGGTTCATTAAAAGAAGTAGACTTAAAAACTATTAGTAATAGACACCTCTGACTCGATTGTAGTTTTCAAGGACGCCTGTCTGCTACGCTGTTTCTTTTTCTTCCTGTAACCACTTTCCAGGCACCAGAATTGTCCGTACCACCGGTTTCCCCCGTCCATGTTGGCGACTAAATCCGCCTCGTTAAACCTTCCACTCTCAACGTCAGTTTAACCTTTGAATTCGACTAGTTATTTAACCATAAATAGCTCCGAAATGCCATTGATTTTACGTAACTATGAGTTGTAAAGATAAATTTGACTTTTGAACACAGTAAACACCATATGACTTTTTAAAAATAAAATAGGGTTATCTTTTTTTTATTTTAACATCATTAGTAACAGATAATCAATGAAATTTAAAGAAACAAACAAATTTTTTTAATATATGAAATGTATCAGTACTATTATTCTGTCTTTTATTCTTGTCCTTTTAGTTATCAATTATTGTCAAAATATTAAAGGATGTTTTCCTTTATATAATTTAAATAATTATATCATTTGCATAGTTTTCAATAAAGATTTAATTCTGTATTCCATTTGTAGCGAATAAATACGAGTATAACATAACAAAATTGGCAATTAAAGTTACAGTTAAATTTATACAATTTTTTGTCTTATAAAAAGCAAATTAATAAGACCATACGAATCAATATAAATAAACATGTCGATAGAATAATAACGATTAAGTAAAATCAACCGCTGATTATATCTTACGTTTTAATAAAAATAGTGTTATATTAATGTATATCTTGATAACATTACAATTATTTTGTCAATTTATAGATGCAAATCAAACAAATATTTTTTATTGCGCCATTATAAGATGCATATCTTCTACTATTAATAGTATACTACTATATTACTGTACTACTATATACCACTTCTACTATATTACTGATATCGATAATTTCCCTTACCTTAGGATAAATTAGTTTTACACTAATAACCTAGTAAGTTAGGAAGAAGCATGACAGCTGAGATCTAACGGATAGAACGGATGTTTATTGTTGAGGGGTTAACATTTTATTTCATGGACCGTAACTCCTTCACGGTGACGAATCGATTGTGGAAACTAGTTCATAACGGTCCTGCCTGTCACCTGGGCTATATGGCTCCAGGTTTTCTCCAGAACTGTAAGTTCCAGCGGGATCTTCATTGTGTATTGTAAGGAGTTAGTAGATATTCTGCAAGTAAACCGTTTGATAGGCGTCAAATGCTGAAGGAAGAAGATCGTAACATTGGAATATCGTCGGTCAGATATGTCTCGCTATGGTCAATTGGGCTGGGAAAGAGCTGGGAATAAACACCGTTATAAAAAAAAGTTTAAGAAAAGGTTTTCTGTGAGCTTTCTAATAGTAAAGGAGATACCCTCTCATACGCGTTAACAGTATATTGCAGGCTGTCTTTGGAATTGCGATGTATAAATCTTAATTTTGAAATAAGTGCTTATAATAATTTACTCCAGCAAGTTAAAATTAAATTATCATTCATAACACAGTCTAATAAACGGCGATCAACAGAAACTAGAAAAGAAAAAACCTAGAATAAGTTATATATTATATTTTACTGAAGATTGATGCAGATTATTCCATTTTCATTCTGTATCAAAACTTATTTAGCATTAATTGAAAAACAAAACTTTCCTAATATACCACCACATATTTATTTTATTATATAAGGGATCACCTGTAGCAGGGTGGTAAGCATAACAGCCTTCTATGCCAAAGGTCACCTGTTCAAACCCGCAGGTGGTCCCGGGATTTTTAATGGGAGTAAAAAATCCTTAGTTGTGCAGCCCTTCGGAGTGGACGTTAATAGGTGATCCCGAGCCTGTGCGATGTCAGGTGCTTTAAAGATCCCTATACTACTTAAACCTGGATAGGCTAAATTTAGGACTCCCACTTAGCATTAGCCACAGTAGCGTAAAGTGACGTTAAAGAAACACACTAACAAACAAATTTATTATCACTTATTAATTAAACATATTTAATTTAATTTACTAAAAAATATCTAAATCCCCACATAAATTATACGAAAAAACTAAAATAGAAGATAAAAATAAAATAAGACACTAATATGTAGTTAGACATTGTTTTTGCTTCCGAGTAATATATGCCAATAGCCTTTCTTCATTCTTACTGAACATTTTTTTTTGGTCTCAATATTTTTAATTCAAATCATTCAGTGAGTGTAGGGTAAGATTTTATGGCGTGATAGGCACGATGAAGAGAGGATACCCTACAGCACGTCTTCCTGGCGTCATTACTATTACGCATTAATGTCAGAAGGTCCTTCATCCAACTTCTTTTCAGCCTTCTGCGAGTGTTGTGAGGCATATTGGTAGTATCCATGTTTTGTATTAATGTGTTAGTTAATCGATGTAAGTCGTTGTAAAAAAAATGTAGGGGGTCCGAATCTGTTCGTTAACTGTTGGCATGTGAATATCTATGTATAGTAATGTATAATTTTCAAAGTTCTGAACAAAATCTTGACGCAGAAAACTAAATAAAATAAAAATATATCCATTTATCGTATAAAGTAAATAATAGTAAAAAAATATAAATACAGAAAAAAATATAAATTTTCTTGTTTAAACCTAAGTGTTTAGTGTTAATAAGATTCCATTGGCACGAATCCAACCGAGTTGGCCACAAACTCACCACTGCGCTGTTTGTTAATTGTTTTAGTTAATTCAATTCGTTAAGTTAACAAAGGTTAGTGATTATTGGTATTTATCGATATTTTGGTATGTATACGTTATTTATTAAAAATTATTAAATATTTATTTGATGACTTATACAATTTCTCGCCAAATAAACCTATTCCACCAGCACAATATACCAACAACGTATAAACGAAACTAAATAATCAGAAATACAAAAATGTAACCTTTAATATAAAAAAATCTAGTTCCCAAAATACAAGATTTTCACTTATTGAGGGAAGGAATAAAGTAATTATGAAAGTTTTAAATAAAATTAAAGTCTTAGCAAATAAAAAAATCTGGTACGGGCAACACACGACAGTTCAAATAAAAATACGTGAAACTATTAAAGAATTAATTAATTTAAATTTCTATAGAAACATGTGTTTCATTAAAAAATCTATTATATTATTATCTAAAAGAATCAGTTAGTTTTATCGGCTTTTTATCATTCTCTATTAACTTTGGGAAGCTTGTGTATGAGATAATATTTTTTCTAAAATATTTAGCTTCCCAACGGTGTATCAAGCATGTTATTACTGCTCTTATGTTCATAAACGAAAAATTGCATTAAAAAATATTTTTTCTGTTTTCTCCTTTAGTTGGGTATCGAATTTATTCAATTTATATATTTACCTATTTTTTATCATATCGGCATTTAAGCCCTGTCAGACCATTTTAATCAGAATAAAACCTACATGATATTAAAGCCCATTAAATTATACATCGATATAGCGAGTTTAATCAAAATCGTCGGAACCGTTTTTGAGAAAATCGAAAAAAGGTGCAAAATGCATGGTATAAAGTGCCTCTTCTGGTAAGCTCATTTTGATGAAAAATGTTTTGTCACGTTTCGGGCGTATAATTGTCTTAAATATGAAATTTCAGTTTCTTAGGACTTACCGTTTCCGCCCGGGAGTTATCACACACACACAGACCTTTTTGCGGGACTAAGAGGACCCTAAAACGTGTATTTCCGTTGAAAACTGGAATTCGAAAATTTTCACGATCGCAATACTTCCCCTTACTATATATAGCAAGTGAAAGTAAAAAAGTACATTTAGTCATTAACACAATTCAATAGTCACTCTGTTTCAAGCGTTTGTGACGGTGGTATTTCCGTTGATAACTCGAAATAGAATTTTTTTACGAACACATTTCCATATATTTTGCATATGGTGAGTGAAATTATTAAACAAATGAAGTGTAATGTTCAGAAACCTAAATGAAATAAATATAATTTAATTAATGTTTTAAATTAGGTATTTTTTTTATAAATCCGAAATTGTTTAAATAAAAAAAAAAACGAAAATATATCTCACTCAAGGATTTATAACTATTCACATTTAGTTTTATTTTATGAATAGTTAGAAGTTAATTTATTGATATTTTGTCTTATACCTCCACATAAGTACAATTGATACACCGTTTAGGAAGATATCTCGCGGATTGAATAAATGATTTCAATAAGATTAAGATTAAGACGTTGATTTCCATATTCATTCCAGAAAACTTTACAGGAAGCGCCAAAATCTCTCATTACTTATTTGATTCTTTTTGCATTAGTATTTAGTGTTTGTTTTTTTACTATATTAATAGCACTATATTAAACTTATGGAAGGAAATGTTTTAGTATGATTTGGAACGAAACTAAATGTGTAATCAGTATCTTTAGAAAATAAAATCATTTCTAATTTGCGATTTTAAAGGACTTGAGTATTCATTAGATAAAATTAAATAAAAGATTTTGATAAAACTAAACGATGAGAATAAAAATATGTCAAAATATCAATTTAGTAAAAAATGTCCTTAAGTATCTTTTATTTAAATTATTAAATCAACGTCTCAATTATTGTATCAAAAATGATAATAATTGATATTGAAATGTTTTTTTAGTAGTTACATCGTTAATTACATCAGCTTTTAAAATGTCGACAATTATTATTTTCCCAAAAACATTCTCGATAATCCTCCATGTCGTCTGAAAACCCGATAATTGGGCAACAAGTGTAACCAATGGGTAAACATTCTCAAGTTAGAGGTAAGTTATTTTTATTTTTTTTTATTTTTAGGTTGTATTCACGAATAATACGCCCTTCACGTTATAAAATGTATGATGTTCTGGTCTTTACAGAGACGCACAGACTCAGTGGTTTTTCTTATTTTCCATACATCCTTGTCATACACAGAATGAATGGTAACGATATCCCCGAAAAGCTTTCTGAGAAAAAAAGTTTTGGACGCATAAAAGTGGGTAGACGTGGTCTGCGGTAGTTGGATTGTTTCGCTGCAGATGTGCGTATAACGATAAAATGCCGCGAATTAGAAATTGAAGAGTAGCAGAAAAAAACATACAAGATTGGCAGCTCAGACAAAGGAATGCCTTGAATCTTCACGAGTTGTAGCACCATCAACGAAGAAGAAAATTCACTACTAATATTTCCTTAGACAGTTTTAAATTATCAGTAAATAAATTTTAAATCAAGAAAACTGTCTAACATTAGGTTTTTTATTACGTATTTTTTTTGCTTACTACATGCCTTTTAAGCATCACTAACTTCATACCAGGCAGAAACCCTTCTTGAAATGTACCTGAATTGATGAGGTTTAGTAGTTTGGTTGGTTTGGAAGAACAGGGAAAAAAACGATTTTTTTTTCCTTTTTGCTTTTAGAAGTTTAAGTCTAATTCTCAGGCAGAAGACTTTATATTCAAATATTCTAATCCTGTTTGTAAGTGTGTGTTGAATATGCTTAATTTTTTTTTTTTTATTTTAACTTTCTTTGCATCTATATAAATTTCAATGTACAACAGTATTGCAGTCAAAATACAGAGCAAATCAGTAAACGTTGCCAAGATCATAAGAGAGTGCTGACGAAAAAGGAATATAAACATCACAGGTGAGAATGTACCTAAAAACAGCATTTCTTCCTCCTGCCTATCATGTCTGCTGCTGAAGAATTATAAAGCGAAATGTGCTTTATTCTTATAAAACTTCAGGCAGGAGCAGGAAAGAAATTCCTTGAAATAGCCTTATAATAGTTTTAGTTGTTTTTTATAGAACATATTAAGGGATAGCAGATTTTCAAGAATAACAACTTGCAATGTAATAAAATAGTTTTGATGATTTTTCTAGAGACTACTACGCTTAAATATGTGCACATATATAAAATATACATATAGTTATTAATCCACAAACATACGCATCGTACTACTTAAATATCCTTCCATAATAAACTATGCAGACAGACTAACAAACTGTTATAATATATGGCTACGGCTGACATGTCCATTAATAGGAGATGGTGACAACCACGGAGATGGATGAGGACCATTCTACAGGAACTACGGTATTTGCATCAAGTTCAGCAAGTACTCCAGCTTTATACTTTCCCATTCCTCACATCTCGTAGTTTCATTTTACGGAAAGATATATAATTGTTAAATCCCGAGAGAAATCATGTGAAAGAAAACAATATTTAACTTTGCGTAAGTAAAAAATGAAATGAAAGGCCACAGTATCAGCTTTTGTCGACTATATTGCAGTCACGAGCAGCACCTCAAATGCCAGTAAGTAAGTCAAAAAATACCTGTCAAAAGACAGCTTTAAAGCTCAAGCGGTTAAATATAGAAGTTAATTTTGATAAAACAAAGGGAATAGTTTATTCGCTCCAGAAAGGTGAGAAAAACTTCCTTCGGGATTTATCTAAATAAATGCCAAATTAAAATTTCTAAAAATATCGTATGTCGGGGTTACTTTTGATAGACATTTAAAATTTTCAGTTTACTTTTCTAAAAAATTAAATCTGCAAAACGAAAAACGTTTACTCTTAACCATTTAATATCATCAACAATTTTACCTCTTCGATTAAAAGCGATCATTTACAAAACTATTCTTCGTCCGTCACTGTTGTATGGTTCACAACTTTTTCCACACTTAGCGAAATAAACGGTAAAGTGTGTCCAGTCATTGAAAAACGGCGGGATAAGAAAAATCGCGAAAGGGACGAGATTCCAAAGAGTAAAAACAAAGAAATTACATGAACAATTAAACATTTTTTGAGTATGAGGAAACTAAAGTTTTTTTAATCAATAAAATTTGTATCGAACCCTTTATATAATCAAGTAAAACCCCCAGAATACCTCAGCGATGTAAAAAATTCAATAAATAAATAAATTATTATAATTTTTAGTTGTAAGGCAAAACTAACAAAATAGAAGCTGAGCCCCGTCACCTGAATTATTACTTAAAATGTTTTTAAGCTCCAGAAGTTACTTTGAAGAGATGCAACTCAATAAAATGCATAATTGCAGAAAAAAGGAGAACCTTCCATTGCAGCTTTAGAAGAGAAAAAAAGGCGAAAAAAAATTTTTTCGAAGCAATTTTTTTACGATAAAGAAATTGTATATCTATTATACAACTACAGTTTAGCTTAGCGGATTTAATTCCATGAGGAAAGTTGAAGACGTAATCTATTGGGCACTCTTGGAAATTGTATATTGTGGCCGGCTTTCCCCTAAGGCTCCTTTTAAGGACCAACTTCACGATACGGGTCGCCAAATTGAAGGGAGGGAAATAAAACTTTTCCAATAATAGAAGAAAAGGGGAAGAGATGGACTTTCATTGTTGGATTGAAATTTTAAAATTAAAAAATGAGAACGAAATAATTCATCCCGATAAATGAAAGATACATATTTTACCTAATATTGCATACATGCAATGAATAGTCACTAAAACCCCGATGATAGTACAATATTAATAACTAGTTTGACCGGTTTATCAAGGAATTCTTATTTTCTAATAAGGTGAATCTTATGTATTCCAATTATTCAAGATTTAGCTGAATTAATTTTTTTTTTTTAGTAACAAATGTATAAATTAAAATCGTTATTGATAATGTGAATAGAGTCCTCAACTAAAACTTGATTATTATAATTATTATTTTATCACCTTCACAGGTAGTCACAAAGTCACACAATGAATAGTGCAGTGCAGAAGCGAACCCACAAATTTTCCGGCAATAATATTAATAATATCCAAGGCAGAGTAAAAGAAAGAAAACACTTTATTTTTTTAAAATTTGTGTAGCTCAACTGTATTGGATTGCTTTGAAATAGCATTCTACTTACATTTCTTGAGGAATATTTTTTTAGAATAAAAGATATTAAAATATATTTTTTTTTTATGTTTGTTTTTTTCTTTTTTTTATTTAGAAATGTTTACCTCTTTTTTATGCAAATAATATTAAGAAAAATCAAACAACATTTCGCACATAATCAAATTAAAAGAAATATATACATACATATAACTGGGGAAAAAAAATCCTGGAACTGGATTAGTCCAGGAGCCGAGGCCGAAAAATGCGAATTATAAGAAGAAAATTTTCAATGTGATTTTCATATTTTAGCCAACTTGTACGACAACATTTTTTTTGTCTGCCAGCTCATACTGGTCGGAATCAAAAATGGCGGCCATTCAAAACGGTCACTAAAAACCGAAAAATATGATTATTTGAAGACGATTCTTTCTTTTCATTTATTAAACTAGGTCACTACCTGATACAAAAAAATCTGGTGCGGGCAACACACGACTTTCACTTACCTCCATTTTTAAAATCAATGAAAGAATTTTCAAATAGAGTTAGAGATAAAAATACGTGAGATTATTAAGGAATTAATCAAATTGAATTTATATAGAAACATGTGTTTTATTAAAAAATCTATTATATTATTATCTTAAATAATCAGTTAGATTTATCTTCTTTTCATCACTCTCCATTAACTTCTAAAAGCTTGTGTATGAGATGATATTTTTTCTAAAATCTTTAGCTTTCCAACGGTATATCATTCATGTATATTACTGCTCTTATGTTTAAAAACGAAAAATTGCATTAAAATAATATTTTTTCTGTTTTCTCCTTTAGTTGGGTATCGAATTTATTCAATTTATATATTTACCTGTTTTTCATCAGCGCTAACAAGATAATCTAGTTATTATTATTGAATCTAAAAAATTAAAGGTACTTTAGAGGAAGAAAATTTAAAATATCGGCATTTAAGCCCTGTCAGACCATTTTTATCCAAATAAAACCTACATGATATTAAAGCCCATTTAATTTTACATCGATATAGCGAGTTTAATCAAAATCGTCGGAACCGTTTTTGAGAAAATCGAAAAAAGGTGCAAAATGCATGGTATAAAGTGCCTCTTCTGGTAAGCTCATTTTGATGAAAAAAGTTTTGTCACGTCTCGGGCGTATAGTTGTCTTAAATATGAAATTTCAGTTTCATAGGACTTACCGTTTCCGCCCGGGAGTTACCACAGACACACACACACACAGACACACACACACACAGACCTTTTTGCGGGACTTGGTTATTTGGACTCAGGGGACCCTAAAACGTGTATTTCCGTTGAAAACTGGAATTCGAAAATTTTCACGATCGCAATACTTTCCTTACTATATATAGTAAGTGAAAGTAAAAAATTTGTCTGCCCATTCTAGGTGGTCGGGTTCATCCGGCAGACATGATTCAAAAAGCACGCTCTAAGAACCAAAATTTTGTATTATTTGAAGACGTTTCTATTTTTTCTAATATAAAACTAGGTTTTTACCTGATACAAAAAAACTTTGTCTGCCCATCGTAGGTGGTCGGATTAGCAGAGCAGACAAAATCCAAAAACACGCTTTAAGGACCGAAATTTCGTATCATTTGAAGACGTTTCTTTCTTTTCTAATATGAAACTAGGTCTTCGCCTGATACGAAAAAACCTTGTCTGCCCATCGTAGGTGGTCGGATTAGCAGAGCAGACAAAATCCAAAAACACGCTTTAAGGACCAAAATTTCGTATCATTTGAAGACGTTTCTTTCTTTTCTAATATGAAACTAGGTCTTCGCCTGATACGAAAAAACTTTGTCTGCCCATCATAGGTGGTCGGGTTCAACTAGCAGACAAAATCAAAAAACACGCTTTAAGGACCAAAATTTCGTAATTATTTGAAGACGTTTCTTTCTTTTCTAATATGAAACTAGGTCTTTGCCTGACCAAAAAAAACTTTGTCTGCCCATCGTAGGTGGTCGGGTTCAACTAGCAGACAAAATCAAAAAACACACTTTAAGGACCAAAATTTTGTATTATTTGAAGACGTTTCTTTCTTTTCTGATATCAAACTTAGACTTCACCTGACCATAAAAAACTTTGTCTGCCTATCGTAGGAGGTCGGGTTCAACTAGCAGACAAAATCAAAAAACACACTTTAAGGACCAAAATTTTCTATTATTTGAAGACGTTTCTTTCTTTTCTTATATCAAACTAGGTCTATACCTGATGCAAAAAATCTTTGTCTGCCCATCGTAGGTGGTCGGATTCAATTGGCAGACATGATGCAAAACCGCGCAATAGGTCAAGACCCTAAATTTTGAATTATTAGAAGACGCTTTTTTCCTTTCTTATCTGAAACGAGATCTTCACCTATAACAAAAAAATTTTGTCTGCCCATCCTAGGTGGTCGGAATCATGTGGCAGACAAGAACCAAACAGTAAGCATTGAGACTTTTTTAATGATTATTTTGTTAGATACGGGGTTCGATATTAGCATAGATGAAATTGAATGATTTCTAGGAATCAATGTGTGTTTATGGTGGCGGATACGAAGGGAAAAGGTCTAAAACGATCTAGTTCTGTTTTTGGAATAGATGGGGAGAAGTAATAACGTAATTACCATAACATTATGCATAATATGGACAAATATATCACATTACCTATAATACATACAGACATCTATCACATCTCGAATTGATGCTTATTCAATTTCCATTAATGTATATTGTAATGAGTATTTTCGTATAATGAGTGGTTTCGGTGATATTTACCTTCAAACGTTAATACGTTAAAAAGAATTATCGTATTTAGAACACAATACATTATATGGACAAAGATATATCGATATCTGTATGATCTGCAGACGTTTATCACTTCTTATCTTAAAGCTTATTAGAAGCTTGTTAATTTTTATTATTATGAATATTTTGGTAAAATATGCGGTTTATATGATATCGGGCTGAAGACTGTTAAAAGTAGATCAATTCCTCTGTTTAAGACACAGTGCATTATATAGACCAATATATCTCGGTACCTGCAAGACCTAGAGACATCTATCAGCTTTCAAATTCACGCTTATTCAATGTCCATTAATGTATATCGTAATGAGTATTATTCCATGATAGGTGGTTTCTGTGATATTACCTTCATAACGTTAAAATTGGGCCTATTCTCGTATTTAGGGCACAATCTATTATAAGGAAAACTATATCTTGATACCCATAAGACCTACAGACATCTATTACCTCTTATATTAAAGCTTATTAGAAGCTTGTTAATTTTTATTATTATGAATATTTTGGTAAAATATGCGGTTTCTATGATATCGGGCTGAAGACTGTTAAAAGTAGATCAATTCCTCTGTTTAAGACACAGTGCATTATATAGACCAATATATCTCGGTACCTGCAAGACCTAGAGACATCTATCAGCTTTCAAATTCACGCTTATTCAATGTCCATTAATGTATATCGTAATGAGTATTATTCCATGATAGGTGGTTTCTGTGATATTACCTTCATAACGTTAAAATTGGGCCTATTCTCGTATTTAGGGCACAATCTATTATAAGGAAAACTATATCTTGATACCCATAAAACCTACAGACATCTATTACCTCTTATATTAAAGCTTATTAGAAGCTTGTTAATTTTTATTATTATGAATATTTTGGTAAAATATGCGGTTTCTATGATATCGGGCTGAAGACTGTTAAAAGTAGATCAATTTCTCTGTTTAAGACACAGTGCATTATATAGACCAATATATCTCGGTACCTGCAAGACCTAGAGACATCTATCAGCTCTCAAATTCATGCTTATTCAATGTCCAATAATGTATATCGTAATGAGTATTATTCCATGATAGGTGGTTTCTGTGATATTACCTTCATAACGTTAAAATTGGGCCTATTCTCGTATTTAGGGCACAATCTATTATAAGGAAAAATATATCTTGTTGCCCATAAGACCTACAGACATCTATTACCTCTTATATTAAAGCTTATTAGAAGCTTGTTAATAATATTTTGGTAAAATATGCGGTTTCTATGATATCGGGCTGAAGACTGTTAAAAGTAGATCAATTCCTCTGTTTAAGACACAGTGCATTATATAGACCAATATATCTCGGTACCTGCAAGACCTAGAGACATCTATCAGCTTTCAAATTCACGCTTATTCAATGTCCATTAATGTATATCGTAATGAGTATTATTCCATGATAGGTGGTTTCTGTGATATTACCTTCATAACGTTAAAATTGGGCCTATTCTCGTATTTAGGGCACAATCTATTATAAGGAAAACTATATCTTGATACCCATAAAACCTACAGACATCTATTACCTCTTATATTAAAGCTTATTAGAAGCTTGTTAATTTTTATTATTATGAATATTTTGGTAAAATATGCGGTTTCTATGATATCGGGCTGAAGACTGTTAAAAGTAGATCAATTTCTCTGTTTAAGACACAGTGCATTATATAGACCAATATATCTCGGTACCTGCAAGACCTAGAGACATCTATCAGCTCTCAAATTCATGCTTATTCAATGTCCAATAATGTATATCGTAATGAGTATTATTCCATGATAGGTGGTTTCTGTGATATTACCTTCATAACGTTAAAATTGGGCCTATTCTCGTATTTAGGGCACAATCTATTATAAGGAAAAATATATCTTGTTGCCCATAAGACCTACAGACATCTATTACCTCTTATATTAAAGCTTATTAGAAGCTTGTTAATAATATTTTGGTAAAATATGCGGTTTCTATGATATCGGGCTGAAGACTGTTAAAAGTAGATCAATTCCTCTGTTTAAGACACAGTGCATTATATAGACCAATATATCTCGGTACCTGCAAGACCTAGAGACATCTATCAGCTTTCAAATTCACGCTTATTCAATGTCCATAAATGTATATCGTAATGAGTATTATTCCATGAAAGGTGGTTTCTGTAATATTACCTTCATAACGTTAAAATTGGGCCTATTCTAGTATTTAGGGCACAATCTATTATAAGGAAAACTATATCTTGATACCCATAAGACCTACAGACATCTATTACCTCTTATATTAAAGCTTATTAGAAGCTTGTTAATTTTTATTATTATGAATATTTTGGTAAAATATGCGGTTTCTATGATATCGGGCTGAAGACTGTTAAAAGTAGATCAATTCCTCTGTTTAAGACACAGTGCATTATATAGACCAATATATCTCGGTACCTGCAAGACCTAGAGACATCTATCAGCTCTCAAATTCATGCTTATTCAATGTCCAATAATGTATATCGTAATGAGTATTATTCCATGATAGGTGGTTTCTGTGATATTACCTTCATAACGTTAAAATTGGGCCTATTCTCGTATTTAGGGCACAATCTATTATAAGGAAAAATATATCTTGTTGCCCATAAGACCTACAGACATCTATTACCTCTTATATTAAAGCTTATTAGAAGCTTGTTAATTTTTATTATTATGAATATTTTGGTAAAATATGCGGTTTCTATGATATCGGGTTGAATACTGTGAATAGTAGATGAATTCCTCTGTTTAAGACACAGTGCATTACATAGACCAAGATATCTCGGTACCTGCAAGATATAGAGACATCTATAAGCTTTCAAATTGACGCTTATTCAATGTTCATTAATGTATACTATAATGAGTATTGCTGTACCATGGGATGTTTCTGTGATATTAACCTTCATAGGTTAAGATATGAATAATTTAGACAAATATATTTTGATACCTATAAGACCTACAGACGTCTATCACTTCTCATATTAAAGCTTGTTAGATGCTTGTTAATATGTATTATTATTATTAGTTTTGTAAAATAAGCGGTTTTGCCGATGAAGTTAAATTTCGGTCGACTCTCGTATGACGGACACAATGTATTATATCGAAAAAGTTATATCGATACCTAAAAGACCTATAGACGTATCTTAGGTCTAAAATGTAACCTTATTAGATTACTTTTAATATATGTTCTTAAGATTTTTTTGGTAAAATGTTCGGTTCCGATAATTTTGGGCTGAATGTTTAAAGCCGATCAATTCCTGCGTTCAAGAATGGACGAAGTGAATGAAGATTTTTTATTTAAGAACCACATTATGAGAAGTAAAATCAGCTTTTATTAAGGTCAAAGGCAAACGTAGGCTTAATAGGTTCGACTAAGTTAAACACACTGTGTCCTAATTTCTAGAATGACCGCCTTTTTTTTTAATTTATATTATAAAGGGCCAAAATCATAGAAACAACGCGTTATACAAAAATACTCATAATAATCAACATTAATAGAAATCGAATAATTGTTAATTTAAGAGGTGATAGGTGTCTGTTAGACCAATTGGTGCAAATTTATCTACATAATAAATTGAGTATTAAACATGAGAAATAAACTAATTTTAACATCGTCCAACCCAGTATCTTAGAAACTACCAATTTTACCATCATACTTATAATAGTAAACATTTATAGAACTTGAATGAGCATTAATGTGTAATTTTGTCGGTATCTAGATGACTATCCAAACATTTTTTAATGAACGCAAGAATTGATTGCGTAAGAATATAAGAGGTAATAGATGTCTGTAGGTCTTATGGGCAACAAGATATATTTTTCCTTATAATAGATTGTGCCCTAAATACGAGAATAGGCCCAATTTTAACGTTATGAAGGTAATATCACAGAAACCACCTATCATGGAATAATACTCATTACGATATACATTAATGGACATTAAATAAGCGTGAATTTGAGAGCTGATAGATGTCTCTAGGTCTTGCAGGTACCGAGATATATTGGTCTATATAATGCACTGTGTCTTAAACAGAGGAATTGATCTACTTTTAACAGTCTTCAGCCCGATATCATAGAAACCGCATATTTTACCAAAATATTCATAATAATAAAAATTAACAAGCTTCTAATAACCTTTAATATAAGAGGTAATAGATGTCTGTAGGTCTTATGGGTATCAAGATATAGTTTTCCTTATAATAGATTGTGCCCTAAATACGCGAATAGGCCCAATTTTAACGTTATGAAGGTAATATCACAGAAACCACCTATCATGGAATAATACTCATTACGATATACATTAATGGACATTGAATAAGCGTGAATTTGAAAGCTGATAGATGTCTCTAGGTCTTGCAGGTACCGAGATATATTGGTCTATATAATGCACTGTGTCTTAAACAGAGGAATTGATCTACTTTTAACAGTCTTCAGCCCGATATCATAGAAACCGCATATTTTACCAAAATATTCATAATAATAAAAATTAACAAGCTTTTAATAAGCTTTAATATAAGAGGTAATAGATGTCTGTAGGTCTTAAGGGTATCAAGATATAGTTTTCCTTATAATAGATTGTGCCCTAAATACTAGAATAGGCCCAATTTTAACGTTATGAAGGTAATATCACAGAAACCACCTTTCATGGAATAATACTCATTACGATATACATTAATGGACATTGAATAAGCGTGAATTTGAAAGCTGATAGATGTCTCTAGGTCTTGCAGGTACCGAGATATATTGGTCTATATAATGCACTGTGTCTTAAACAGAGGAATTGATCTACTTTTAACAGTCTTCAGCCCGATATCATAGAAACCGCATATTTTACCAAAATATTCATAATAATAAAAATTAACAAGCTTCTAATAAGCTTTAATATAAGAGGTAATAGATGTCTGTAGGTCTTATGGGTATCAAGATATATTTTTCCTTATAATAGATTGTGCCCTAAATACTAGAATAGGCCCAATTTTAACGTTATGAAGGTAATATCACAGAAACCACCTATCATGGAATAATACTCATTACGATATACATTAGTGGACATTGAATAAGCGTGAATTTGAAAGCTGATAGATGTCTCTAGGTCTTGCAGGTACCGAGATATATTGGTCTATATAAAGCACTGTGTCTTAAACAGAGGAATTGATCGACTTTTAACAGTCTTCAGCCCGATATCATCGAAACCGCATATTTTACCAAAATATTCATAATAATAAAAATTAACAAGCTTCTAATAAGCTTTAATATAAGAGGTAATAGATGTCTGTAGGTCTTATGGGTATCAAGATATATTTTTCCTTATAATAGATTGTGCCCTAAATACTAGAATAGGCCCAATTTTAACGTTATGAAGGTAATATCACAGAAACCACCTATCATGGAATAATACTCATTACGATATACATTAGTGGACATTGAATAAGCGTGAATTTGAAAGCTGATAGATGTCTCTAGGTCTTGCAGGTACCGAGATATATTGGTCTATATAATGCACTGTGTCTTAAACAGAGGAATTGATCTACTTTTAACAGTCTTCAGCCCGATATCATAGAAACCGCATATTTTACCAAAATATTCATAATAATAAAAATTAACAAGCTTCTAATAAGCTTTAATATAAGAGGTAATAGATGTCTGTAGGTCTTATGGGTATCAAGATATAGTTTTCCTTATAATAGATTGTGCCCTAAATACGAGAATAGGCCCAATTTTAACGTTATGAAGGTAATATCACAGAAACCACCTATCATGGAATAATACTCATTACGATATACATTAATGGACATTGAATAAGCGTGAATTTGAAAGCTGATAGATGTCTCTAGGTCTTGCAGGTACCGAGATATATTGGTCTATATAATGCACTGTGTCTTAAACAGAGGAATTGATCTACTTTTAACAGTCTTCAGCCCGATATCATATAAACCGCATATTTTACCAAAATATTCATAATAATAAAAATTAACAAGCTTCTAATAAGCTTTAAGATAAGAAGTGATAAACGTCTGCAGATCATACAGATATCGATATATCTTTGTCCATATAATGTATTGTGTTCTAAATACGATAATTCTTTTTAACGTATTAACGTTTGAAGGTAAATATCACCGAAACCACTCATTATACGAAAATACTCATTACAATATACATTAATGGAAATTGAATAAGCATCAATTCGAGATGTGTTTGATGTCTGTAGGTATTATAGGTACCGTGATATATTTGTCCATATTATGCATAATGTTATGGTAATTACGTTATTACTTCTCCCCATCTATTCCAAAAACAGAACTAGATCGTTTTAGACCTTTTCCTTTCGGATCCGCCACCATAAACACACATTGATTCCTAGAAATCATTCAATTTCATCTATGCTAATATCGAACCCCGTATCTAACAAAATAATCATTAAAAAAGTCTCAATGCTTACTGTTTGGTTCTTGTCTGCCACATGATTCCGACCACCTAGGATGGGCAGACAAAATTTTTTTGTTATAGGTGAAGATCTCGTTTCAGATAAGAAAGGAAAAAAGCGTCTTCTAATAATTCAAAATTTAGGGTCTTGACCTATTGCGCGGTTTTGCATCATGTCTGCCAATTGAATCCGACCACCTACGATGGGCAGACAAAGATTTTTTGCATCAGGTATAGACCTAGTTTGATATAAGAAAAGAAAGAAACGTCTTCAAATAATAGAAAATTTTGGTCCTTAAAGTGTGTTTTTTGATTTTGTCTGCTAGTTGAACCCGACCTCCTACGATAGGCAGACAAAGTTTTTTATGGTCAGGTGAAGTCTAAATTTGATATCAGAAAAGAAAGAAACGTCTTCAAATAATACAAAATTTTGGTCCTTAAAGTGTGTTTTTTGATTTTGTCTGCTAGTTGAACCCGACCACCTACGATGGGCAGACAAAGTTTTTTTTGGTCAGGCAAAGACCTAGTTTCATATTAGAAAAGAAAGAAACGTCTTCAAATAATTACGAAATTTTGGTCCTTAAAGCGTGTTTTTTGATTTTGTCTGCTAGTTGAACCCGACCACCTATGATGGGCAGACAAAGTTTTTTCGTATCAGGCGAAGACCTAGTTTCATATTAGAAAAGAAAGAAACGTCTTCAAATGATACGAAATTTTGGTCCTTAAAGCGTGTTTTTGGATTTTGTCTGCTCTGCTAATCCGACCACCTACGATGGGCAGACAAGGTTTTTTCGTATCAGGCGAAGACCTAGTTTCATATTAGAAAAGAA
Organism: Piezodorus guildinii; assembly: GCA_023052935.1. Lineage (NCBI taxonomy): Eukaryota > Metazoa > Arthropoda > Insecta > Hemiptera > Pentatomidae > Piezodorus > Piezodorus guildinii. The sequence continues at coordinate 31,962 of JAJSOM010000032.1, forward strand.
AGAAACGTCTTCAAATGATACGAAATTTCGGTCCTTAAAGCGTGTTTTTGGATTTTGTCTGCTCTGCTAATCCGACCACCTACGATGGGCAGACAAAGTTTTTTTGTATCAGGTAAAGACCTAGTTTTATATTAGAAAAAAAAGAAACGTCTTCAAATAATACAAAATTTTGGTTCTTAGAGCGTGCTTTTTGAATCATGTCTGCCGGATGAACCCGACCACCTAGAATGGGCAGACAATTTTTTTTTGTATCAGGTAGTGACCTAGTTTAATAAATGAAAAGAAAGAATCGTCTTCAAATAATCATATTTTTCGGTTTTTAGTGACCGTTTTGAATGGCCGCCATTTTTGATTCCGACCAGTATGAGCTGGCAGACAAAAAAAATGTTGTCGTACAAGTTGGCTAAAATATGAAAATCACATTGATAATTTTCTTCTTATAATTCGCATTTTTCGGCCTCGGCTCCTGGACTAGATGACTCAAGTTATGTTTGGCCAACAGACAAAAGGAACATAATTAATTATTATTTACAGCTAAAATACTACTTTAATGCTAACATAAAACACATAAAATATTACATTACAAAAACTAAAAAAAAAAATAATCTTCTAATGACAATTGTGTCCAAAAAAAAAAATAAAATAAATGATTCGACTAATAAAATTTAAATTTGGGCAATAAACATTTTTTTTTGTTCAAAGTTTGATGTCTAAAATTCAATATCACAATATCTAAGCGTCTGTTTGGGATAAAAGAAGGTATTAAAAAAGTTAGAATAAGGGTAGGGAAATAGCATGGCGCATACGCATCGTTCAAAATGTTTTCATACTAAAAATATAAGTATATAATCATATTAGAAATATAAGTATACAGGATTATTTAGTAATCATTTTTGTTTGTTGCATTAGCACATTTTACTATTAATTCATCAATACTTCATTACCAATATTTCAAATCTCTTTTAATCAAAATTTGTAATTGAGATTTGTGTATATGCCCATATTTTTCTGCTTTGTTTTTAGACGAGTTCTTTAAAATTAATTGTCTATATTGTTATGAGAAGCTACTTTTTAGTTTATAACTATTGTTCATTTTTGTTTTTATTCATATATTTTGTAATATTATTCTAAAGGGTATTGTCCTAGAATAAATAATGAATTTATTATTATTATTATTAAATGGAGGTATGCATAATAGGCTAACTAACGAGCGTATGAAAATCGGTAAAATGGAGACAAATTAGTTAACGTTTTGCTTTATGTTTTAATTTGACTTTACAAAAATATCTTCTTTATTTAAATTAATTGGCTTCCCAGGAGGTATCGATCTCCAGGGAAGTGAGACCATCAACCCCATTAAGGGAGACGGCCTACCGGGGGCAAGATATGTTTTATGGTCAGTTTTATAAATATTATTAATCAAGATTATTTATTTTGTTTAACATTTGTTTTCTCTTGCAATAAATGGCTTTTTTTACTAAAGTCCTCTATCATCATAAATCGGTTCAATCTAAATTAGTAAATGATTCTTAATTCATCTAAAAATTTCGTTTTTGGGCATTTCCCTGTCTTCAGGACTGTAATTAAAAAACAAAACAATTTTTATTACATGAAATACTAACAATATTTAAGAAATCGTGAATATTAGAAGATTTAGTAATGTAACATAAAAGTCTTTTACATGTGAGCAACCAAAACTTTCTTATATCTGTCATAATGGTATTTATTTTATAGAATGTTGGCAAATATAAATTATTAAAAATATAATTACAAATTTAACAGACACAGCCAACATATTATTTGGACCCTAGTAAATAGGGCTATCCTACATTTGTAAAAACATCGAGTTAAAAAATAACTGGCTTATAAATTTATTTTTTTGGTTTGTTATTTTCAATAATGAACCTTTGTAATCAACCAAAAAAAGAAAAAAAAAACTTCAAAATTTGAGGGATTCGTTTCAAGATGAGTAGAACTCAAATAACGAAAAAAAAAATATCCGTTTCTCCTAATTAACAAATAAATAAATACCAAATTACCTGATTATTGATGATAGATAAAATGAAAAAATAATCATTGAAATTCGTTTAGAACCAGCAGAGATATAGCGTTTTGAAACTAGGAGTAATGATAATGTTATCCTTTGAATAATTGCTTTTTATATTATGCGAAATTAATGCAGGTTTCCTCTATTGCAATATCTTAATTCCAATTGTGTAAACAAAGCTAATCCTAACATTGATCATTATTATACCAAAACAAACCTTATCTAATACCCTCTCTTTCACCATGAATTTGTTTAGTAAAATCGTTTTGTTCAGTGTGTTCAAAGGTCTTGAATGGAAAATGTCAAAGTGCGATTTTCGTCAAATTTATTTATATTTTAAATTAGGGCGCAGCGCTGCGCAAACGGCTCGTAATATTAATGAAGTGTGGGGTCAGGGGGCTATTAATGAGTGCACGGTGCAGCGTTGGTTCCAGAAGTTTCGCAGAGGAGATTTCGACCTCGAAGACAAGGAAGGTCGGGGCCGTCATCTTGCTCTGGACAACGACCAGCTGAGGTCAAAAGTGGAAGAAGACCCAACCAAAACCACACGAGAAATGGCGGCGGAACTCGGTGTGAACCAATCCACAGTTGTACGACACTTGGAAGCAATTGGTAAGGTAAAAACGTTGGCCAAGTGGGTGCCACACCAATTAAACGACCACCAAAAAAATCGCCGCTTTGAAATCTGCTCCATGCTTGTGACACGCAATAAAAATGATCCATTTCTCGATCGCATTGTGACGTGCGATGAAAAATGGATCTTATACGACAACAGAAGGCGTTCTAGCCAATGGCTGGGCAAAGATGAACAACCAAAACCTTTCCCGAAGCCCAACCTGCACCCAAAAAAGGTTATGGTCACAGTTTCGTGGTATAATGCTGGTGTTATTCACTACAGCTTTCTCAATCGAGGTGAGACTATAACTGTTGACAAGTACTGTCAAGAAATTGACAGCATGAATCAAAAATTGCAACGTCTTTGCCCAACATTGATGAATCGGAAGGGGCCGATCCTGCTCCACGATAACGCCAGACCACACGTTGCACAACCAACGCTTCGACGACTGCACGAGTTGGGCTACAAAGTTCTCCAACTTCCGCCTTATTCACCTGACCTCTCTCCTACAGACTTCCACTTTTTCAGGCATCTGGACAACTTTTTGAGGGAGAAAAATTTTCAAAACCAGGACGACATTGAAAATTCTTTTCGTGATTTCATTGAGTCCAGGGATTCGAATTTTTTTTCTGGTGGAATAAGAAAGCTTGTTGAACGTTGGCAAAAGTGCATTGATTCAGATGGAAATTATTTTGATTAAATATATATGGTTAAAGTAAAGATATGGCGTATTTACAATACCTACTAAAAACCTGCATTAATTTTGCATCAACCCAATACTTAATTGCCTATCAACATCTTTATAAACCGTTATACCCAAATATTTTTATTTGGAAATAATAAACAATTGTGTACTAATGTGCAGCGTTTTACTTTCACTTAATTATATATGAATTATATAGTAAGGGAAATATTGCGATCGTAAAAATTTTGGAATTCCAATTTTCAACCAAAAAGGTCTGTGAGTGTGTGTGTATGTGTGTGTGTGTGTGTGTGTGTGTGTGTGTGTGTGTGTGTGTGTGTGTGTGTGTGTGTGTGTGTGTGTGAGTGTGTGTGTGTGTGTGTGTGTGTATGTGTGTGTGTGTGTGTGTGTGTGTGTGAGTGAGTGTGTGTGTGTGTGTGTGTGTGTGTGTGTGTGTGTGCGTGCAGTGAGTCCCGAGCGAAAATGAAAAGTTGTATGTAACTGAAATTTCATATTTAAGACAACTATACACCCGAGATGTTACAGATTATTTTTTATCAAAATCAGCTGACCGGAAGATCTACTTTATACCATGCATTTCGAACCTTTTTACGATTTTCTCAAAAACGGCTCTAACGATTGGAAAATTTTCGCATTCCAGTTTTCGATAGAAAGCCCGTTTTAGGGTCTCCTGACCAAGTCCTGATGTCCGATGACCAAGTCCTGAAAAAAGGTCTGTGTGTTCGTGTGTGTGTTAAGTCTAGCCCTAAAACGAAAAATCGTACGAAACTGAAATTTAATATTTAGAACAACTATACGCCCGTGATGTGGCATCAACTTTTTCATCGTAATCGGCTAACCAGAAGAGCCACTTTATACCATGCATTTAGCACCTTTTTACGGTTTTCTCAAAAACGGCTTGATTAAATTCGCTATATCGATGTATAATTTTATGAGCTTTAATATCATGTAAGTTTAATTCTAATTAAAATAGTCTGGTAGGGCTTAAATGCCGATATTCTAAATTTTCTTCCTCTAAACTACCTTTAATTTTGTACATTCCAAAAGATTAACCGTATCATGGCACTGATGAAGGACGGCTAAATATCAAAGTTGAATGAATTGGATAAACAACTAAAGGAGAAAAGTGTAAATAATTTTTTATGCAATTTTTGTGTTTTAGAATACAGGAATAGTAATATAGATGTATATTATACCGTCGGATAGCTAAAGATTTTAGAAAAAAATATTATCTGATACACGGAATCGTAAAGGGTAATGGAGAGTGATGAAAAGCCGATAAAACTAACTGGTTTTGGTTCCTGAAATTCAGAAGCGCCCCTAGTGTGAACATCTTGAAACTGAGTTGGAAGTGATTACCCCAAACACTAACTAATTGTTGTTGATAAAAATGTAATGGATTATTTAATAAAACACGTTTCTAATGAAATTTAATTTAATTTATTCTTTAACAATTTATTTTTATCTCTGCATTTATTTTTATCTTAAATTGATTTCAACAACGAAGGTAAATGAAAGTCATGTGTTGCGCGCACTATATTTTTTAAATTGCATACGCATATTATTTTAAACTAATTTGTGTATGAATTAATAATCATTATATTATTATAATTAAATGATTCTTTCCGTAAATTTTCGTCACTGCTCATCTACAATAAGTCACAACCGAATTTATTGCTTGATTTTATTCAGACTCGACTTAAATATTCTTTGAAATACACAATAAACATGAAGAGCTAGATAAAGAAACTAAAATAAGAATACATAGTATAAAAATATAAAATAAGGAGAAAAGAGAAAATATTTTTGTTGTGCAGTGAAAATTTTTTATTTTTTATCGAGATACGTTTTGAAAACTACTCAACAGATTAGACAGTAAACTCTTAGTTATTATTACATATATATTCTTTTTTATGATTCATTTTTTGAGATATTGTTCTGCTCACAACCACTCCCAAATTAAGCAACAGCATCTTCCTTTACTTTATCCGATAAATTTCATGATATTAATATTTCTGAGGTGGCAGCACAAGCCTAAAAACATATAGACTCCATATTTTTATGTCACAGATACAAAAACACTGTTTTATGTTGTTAAGAAAAATGTTATTGTACTAATATATTAAAATAAAAAATTATCCTTATAAGTATTATTTATGAGGTGATTCCACCACACCTATATAAAATATGAAATATAAGCTGTAGTAAAAAAATAAAAGTGTAATATGACCATGCATTATACCCTGGAGAGGATGGTGAAGAAAGGAATCAAAGATAGGAGAACTAATGGAGGATTAAATTGTTAGATAGGGGCCAATGGATAGCGCCTCTTTGATAAATGGTTGTTTATCTCGGTTAGCTGCATAGGCCCCCCTTCACTTTTTCTAAAACCCCTTCAGGGAAGGGATGGGGTTAGCTCTAATAAATTGATTGCTCCACCGTTGCTACTACAACACTCAGCACTTATATATATATATATATATATATATATATATATATATATATATATATACTCACGCTCATCTATATTTAAAAATTGATGCCTGGTACAAAGTCAAAATATTTTTATACTTGATAGATATAATATGTCCACTGTTATTTAGTTTTGCGCCATCATTATAGAGACGGTGTTATATGAAATAAAAAAAACAATAAAAAAACCTCTATGACGTTTTTTTATATTAGACCTGCATGAATTTATAGAACAAAAACTAGAGGAAGAACAATATGGTTTTATGTACACGAGGATACAAACACACGAGAAGAAAAAAGCAGAGAGGTCGTCACCTGTTTCTTAGACTCAAATAAAGCTTTGAACAACGTGAAGTAAAAGGGACATTTGTACAGCACCAAATGAATGTTGAGTTCACATAGGACTGAGAAAGGCCATCCTGTACGAAGTGCAGAAAAATATCGTTAGGACGTGCAACTACACCCCATATGTATGTGTGTTTTTTTTTAACTTGCTTGTATAATTTATATTTTATTTACTGTATATTGTTCTTTTCGTTCATATAACTTCTTGTGTTTTTTTATATACCTTAGATTCTACTTCAAATGATTTTCTGTTAGGAATGTAGAACCAATATTGCACATATTTTGTTTTTCCTTTGTATAATTAAAAAAAAAAAACATTAAAAATACTAGCTGTAGTATTTACATTTAAAGGGAAAAACCGTTAGGGTATTTTACATCAACCCCCTCCTAACCACCTATTGATGTTTTCGTTTTTTCTTAGGTTATGCTTGACATTTCTCAGCCATGGTACGTTTATATATATATATATATATATATATATATATATATATATATATATATATATATATATATATATATATTTATTATTTTTTTTTTTTTACCTCTATATTTAAGTCTAAATTTTTTAAATTACACTTATCATCATCATATTGTTTACCATATTATTATTATTTGTATATATTTTATTTTACATTTTTTCATTGTCATATTGATATGTATTTTTTTTTGTTGTTCTGATGTTTCAGCCCTGATGATAGCTCACAAGTTTGGGCCGAAACGTCGGGAAAGGGGAATTCACAACAGAGCAGGAAAAGACAAACATGCATCCTTAGCCCCCTCTTGTTTATTCTGGTGTTAGATTCTGCTTTAAATCGAGCAAAGCAGAAACCTCCAACCTCCAAAGAGTGTCCTATACACAGTGATTGAGTTAGCCCCGATGACATCGTAGTTTCTGGGAACTACTGTCGCAATCTTTAGATGAACCTGAAGATCATTAAAGCGGAGCACATAACCATAAATATGGAAATAAATATCTTCAAAACCAAATTAATGAGGATCGGAAGAAGGAATGACCGCGGTGACCGAAATGTCAGCCTGAACGGAATCCGTTTAGAGCAGGTGACGGGCTTTATGTACCTGGAGGCTCAGCTCAATGAATACGGATGAATAACTCCTTACATTGGAGAGAAATTGAAAACTGCAAGGAAGGTGCTTTTAGACCCTTAGGAAAGATATTCTAGAAATGTATTTTGCGCATTTTTTTAATTATTTCTCCGAACAAAACGTACAAATAACGCATTATCTAACCAGAATTTAAATTAAATATTCAAAGCCAATATGTATAACTTTCTCAAACTGAGAATACAAATAATTCAGATATATTTACTTTCATTAAAAATTAATATTTTATTATTTTGATATACCAAAGTTCCCTTTTTATTCCTGTTTTCTTTCTGCTTGGCATTTCATGGATGCTCTCCTTTTCATCGTTTTAAAGATCAAAACTAAACAAGAAAGATCTTTTAGTCTCAACTATGTGAAGATTTTTTTTTTTTTTTTTTTTTACCTTTTTTATTTTATCAGCTGTTTACACAGTCCACTTAAGTGAGTGATAACATTTTACTTTAATATCAGTATTCATTAAATAATCAGAAATGTTTTATATAGCAGACGACAATTTAGCTTATCTTATGTTTGCTCGTACGAATAAATAATTATTAAATAATCACTGAGTGGAGCTTTGGGGCTCTACTAAACCATCGAATTCTTCCCGTATCCAATCCCTACAATCCCAAATCCTTCGTAAAATCCTCAATGCTCCTTACTTTGTCACGAACAAACTTATCCATAAAGACGTTCCGTATGTTGCTGATTTGGTCCGATCTAGATACCATTCCTTTCATGACAAACTCCATTCCCACCCTAATCTTCTTGTTTCAATAATTTCTTCCTTTTCAATTCCTGACAATCCTCCGAGGCGTCTGAAAAGAAGATGGCCTCGAGACCTTCTGGTGTAGAAAAGTTACAGGAGTACTGCCATTGGGTAGTTCTTCTTCAAGTTTGTTTCACGCCATTTAACTTTTGTTACAATTACTTTTTGTACCTTGAAGTACAGTTGTAAATTTCAATAAATGATGTTTAAAAAAAATAAATTAAAAAAAAATATTTAAAATTCAGCATACTTTTTTTAAACAGTATAAGAAGTGTCGTTTTAATGGATACTGTAAGAAAAATTATCTATAATCTATTTTAACAAACCCGGATTTTAAATATTTAGAAATTTACTCATGTCACAACCTCTAGTTATAGAACGATATGTTCGCTTATATTATGTACTCCTAGATCTTTTCGTTATATTACATATTATGATACTTATAGTACATCTTACTAAGTTCTAATGAGTTGGGAAAATATAACAAGTTAATTTTGATCACTAATTTACGTAAAACAATGCAACATTCCAAAATCCAAATAGGAATTTTTTTAAACTATAAAACTTTTAAAACTAAATCTAATCCAATCATTTTTTTTTCAATTGTTAATACTATATAACTAAGTAGTATACAAATGGTATAACTATAGAGTAACTGGCTATCAGAAAGCATTTGAATTTTTAAAAAATAATAAAAACTGGTCACTTTCCTAAGGCAAAAAAAAAAAAAGAAGAGCAAAACATTCAATACCCTAATAGGATCCAACACATCGACATTGTTAGTGTAAAAAAACATTTATTCGATTGTTCCAATTGTTGTGTCAATAAGAGAACATTTACTTTCGATTTACTGGAGTATGTTTTAGGTCAGTGAACAGTCTGCCTGGTTTAGTAAAAGGATTACAACATGCAATACCAGTAAAACTTACAGCTTTGAAAGTTACATTTACTTTATTCAAAAGTTAGATACCCTAGCCTCTAGACCATACCATATCGGTATATTTAATAAATTGAAGATAAGAAAAAAAAATCATTCGAATTTATCAAATGGTATTCGATAGAGTTATAATAAATTTTATGATCCCTAAGTAATATAACCAGAGTATCATAACCGAGTATCTACTATATACTGATCTATGAGTTTCAAGGGACCTTTTGAGTCACTTTTAAAAGCATTTCCGGCCAATCTGTTTCCACCACGATTAATTCAGAGAACAAATAGGCACAACAAAAAAAAAAAAAGGATTCTTGAACAGTTTACAATTTTTTTTTTTAATTATAAAAAATCATAACAGATTCTATGATTAGTTTGAGGAAGTTTTTCGTATTTTTACATTATATCTAATTTATCTATACAACATATATATATATATATATATATATATATATATATATATATATATATATATATATATATATCTATAGAGAGAGAGAGAGAGAGAGAGAGAGAATATATACATATTATCTATAAAATCTAATTTTTACATATTAGATTAAGTATGAAATTCTTCCATCATACCTTTATTTGTATACCCAACTATACAACTCGTCACAATCTTTCGACGTTTCGGGGTTTTGTCCCCATTATCAAGACTATACAGTTTGATTTTAATTACAATAAACAAATATTTTTATATCTGCACCTATTAATTTTTACAAAGTCATAAATAAGATAAAATTTTTATAATATAACTAACTATAAATTTACTTTTTATGTTCATTATCTAATTATGTAAATTTTATGTAGCTTACTGCTACACGTCGAATATTGAATCACTGTTCTTATCTTGTTTTTAATATTACATATTTCGTATTGTACTTAGGATGTTCCATTGTTACTCTAATCTCTTTCTTCTGGCCTATATTTAACTTTATTTTGATGTTATTATTTACTTGGTTTTCGCTTTTATATTGTCATATTTTTTACTTTCACTTACCTATATATGGAATATACAGTAAGGGAAAGTATTAGCGATAGAAAAAATTTTCGAATTCCAGGTTTCAACGGAAATACGCGTTTTACGGTCCTCTGAGTCCAAATTACCAAGTCCCACTAAAAGGTATGTGTGCGTTTGTTTGTGGTAAGTCCAACACGAAAACGAAAAATTGTTCAAAACTGAAATTTCATATTTGAGATGACTATACGCCCGAGATATTACAGCTCCTCTTCACTAAAATCGGCTGACCGGAAGTGCTGCTTTATACCATGCATTTTGCACCTTTTTACGAATTTCTCAAAAACAGCTATAACGATTTTGATTAAAATCGCTATATTGATGATAATTTTAATGGGCTTTGATATTATGTAGGTTTCATTCTGATTTAAATAGTCTGACAGGTCTTAAATTTTCGTATATTCTTCCTCTGAATACCTTTAATTTTGTACATTCAACCTTATCATCTCATTAGTATTGATAAAGAAAAGTGTCCCTCCCCCCCACATGTCAGTAATATTGTGATTATTAACCAATATTAAAATATTAACCATATCATCTTAATGATATTGATGAAAGACGGCTAAATATACAAGTTAGACGAATTTGATGACCAATTAAAGGATAAAAGAGCAAACATATTTTTTATAATGTAATTTTTGGTTTATTGATGATAAGATCAGTAATATGGGCGTATAATATACCGATATATTATATTTGTATAATATATAAATATCTACCACACAGAAAGATTTTAGAAAAAATAATATCTGTTACACAAAGTTAAAAAGGTAATAAAAAGTGACGAACAGGGAATAAACTTATTTCTGATTAACTATTTGATAAAGTTATATTATTTAATCTAAATCATATGTTTACAACGAAATTTAATACCCGTTTTATTTAAATCAACTTAGAATATTTTTTTTATTTAAGTATATTAAATAGTTTTTAAATTGATTTTAACAGTCTAGGTGCTTTGGGGCTCGACTAAGCCATCTAATTCTTCCCGTATCCAATCCTTACAATCCAAAATCCTTCGTAAAATCCTCAATGCTCCTTACTTTGTCACAAACAAAATCATCCATAAAGACCTAAATGTTCCATATGTAGCTGATTTGGCCCGAACCATCAATCCTTCTATGACAAACTCCATTCCCACCCCAACCCACTAGTTTCAACCATTGCTTCCTCTTCGATTCCTGATAATCCTCCGAAACGTCTGAAAAGAAGATGGCCTCGAGACCTTCTTGTTTAAAATAGTTACTGGAGTGCTTCCATTGGTTTGCTCCTCTACAAGTCTGTCTTATGTGATTTTTTCTTTTAGCATATTTACTTGTTGTAATATAAATTACAGTTGTAAATTTAAATAAATAAATATTTAAAAAAAAACAGTCTAGGTAAGGGAAAGTCGTGTTGACCGCACCAGATCTTTTCGATTAAAAATTATAACAGATGTTTTTATGATTAAAACACTTCGTAATATAGGTACTTTTAGAATTTCTAGATTAGACGATAGAAAGAGGAGCTCATCTGCTACACAACGTATAAATTTAAAAAAAAAATTAATTGTAATTTACAAACCATTTTCACTATATTTACAGTCGTTTACATCCCAATAGTTTATGTACACTTTTTTTAAAATCTAGTTTTATTCTTCCCGATTATAAAAACCTAAAGCTACCAAAATGTTATTAAATTATTCTAGTTACGAGTGATATAGCCCAATATGAGGATTTAGAGATGGATCGGGGATTGCCCCTAGGTACGAGCTGTCAGGCGATATAACGGAATTACGAAACCGCGCTGGAAACTGGATCGTATGTACGATATGGTCTCTGATATTAGGTTATTTGTTTACAACTTACATAACCCTTTGCACAAGATGCTCTTAGTTCTGATGCTCACTGATGTTAATATCCTCTTCGTAATGCTACTTATTAACTCTGAGGAAGCTCAGTGAGCAGTAATTAATTACACAAGGCGAAATAATTGGCATGCTTAAAAAAATATTTTGCTCATAACTTCCTGTAGTGTTAACAGACTTAATTAATTAATATAACAGGAATTTTAAACATCGAAAGGCATAAAAATATTTCATGGGAAATAAGAATAGAATTATATTGATTTCTTTCGTAAACCGAGATTTATATTTGCCTAAAGTGCAAAAATTTACAACTGAAAAAAATGAGTACATGGATCTTGCCAACATTTTAGAGATTCTCGAAGATCCTTTTTTTAAAACCATCTGTACCAAGATTATTTATTACATAAGCTAGTTTTTTTGTTTGTTTATTTAACGTCCCTTTATGCTACTATGGCTAATCGGACGATCCTACAGTGGGAGTCCTAAATTTTGCCTATCCAGGTTTTATTAGGATAGGGATTTTTAACGAGTACCTGACATCGCACAGGCTCGGGACCACCTCTTAACGTCCCCTCCGAAGGACGGCATAACTAAGGATTTTTTACTCCTATTAAAAAAATCCTAGGACCACCTGCGGGTTTGAACCCGTGATCTTTGGCACAGGAAGCTGTTATGCTAGCCACCCAGCTAAAAGTGATCCCTATTAGATAAGCTTGAGCATTACACAATCGATAATTTTAAAAATCAGGGGCCCACAACAAACGAGTTTTACTAGGTGTAGTATAAAACATTAAACTGAGTTGAATTGAAATATGTGTTTCAGATTAAATTTAAGAAAAATTATTATCTATAACACTTATTTCGTTTTCATTACTTAAAATTATATTATACAACCTTGAATATAAGATAAAATTTTAATCTTTTTAAAAAATTAAGCGTTATATTCTCAGTTCAGTTAGAACATGTTTTTCTAAGCGAGTGTAGCGACTTTAGGGTTGCTAAAGTTTTACTCCCCTCTTTATGCTTCCTTTAGTAAGTCTGTCCCACATCCCTTCTTGAGCATTTCCAAGGTCAATTGAATGCATAAAACCAAATGGAACTAGAAGAGCCCAGTCACGACCAGTAAGAGACTCTTAAGCAGCCTTTTAGGTCTTTTCATAAACTTTTATTTCAACGTATTAAAGCACCTTCGTACATGTAGTGGCTAGTAGATCGCTTTCCAATCTTCGCCCAATTATTTTGATTGAATAGTGATATTCTTCATTAGCTATGCTATGTCATGATCGATAATTGTCGCTGAATGAATATTTCTCAAATACGTAGCATATAATTAATAATAATAACACTTTATTTTCATATTTTTATAGTACAAGTTATTACAAAGCATTTAAGCAAGGCCGAAGTCTGCTGGAGAAATCTACATAAAATACACTATACAAATTAAATTAAACAATCAACCTATTCTTTATACAAACTAAACTTATCCTAGGCCTAACAAACTTAACGAAATATTTATTCTACCAAACTGAAACAATTATAAAAAAAAAAAAAAGAAATAAGAAAAGTAATAATAAAAAACTAAATACTACTTACAAACTCATATTTATTTACGTACATAGAATTTTATTAGCGCAGGAAACTGTTTACCATTTAATTGTTAGATAAGATGTTTTATTGTTAAACTTTTTTATGAAAACGGAAACGGTTCGTTCGGAAGTTAGACATTTTGGGTCACGTAGCTATAAAATAAAAGGTATTTTCATTAAGGTTTCTCATAGGAAACATTTTATGACGTCACCTTTGTTGAAAATTTTATAATTTAGATTCAGTTACATCTTACTATTTATCTTAAAAAAAAAAAAAAAATTTCGAGTTATCGACAACTATTGAGTTGTAACACATGAAAATTCCGATTGGTTTCATATTAATCTTTATAGAGGATTAAACGGTTGTCTGTTGATTCCTAGCTAAATACTTATTATATGTAAAAAACACTAGTTAATCCTCTTTTGGCAAACTGTATTTGTTTGTTATCTCCCATGTAGGTTTAGATTTAAGTATAATCCTAATCGTACCCAATGAAACAGGCAATTTTCGAAGGATTTTTTTTTTTTTTAATGAAACAAATTCGGCCTTTAAATTTAACATGCGTTTGGTAAAGTCATGTGAACCATCCGCCGATCATTTAAATAAAATTTTAGGAGATACGAAGATCGAACAGCCTCAAACATTTACGATGGACAAAGATATAAAGAAACCTGTAGAATACCATCATTAAACTGTCAAAAAAAAAAACAAAAAAAAAAAAAACAACTGAAAAGTGAATTATATACTATAATCGACGCTGATCAGGTCAATAGTTAGATGCCAATCTGCCTTTTGGACACATACCAAAGCAGGAGTTCCATCCGGAAAAGTTACTGCATAATGGTCTATGGCCGGGGTCTTTCCTTTTCCCTTAATTCAAATAGGAAGCAAACAATTTTTTTAATTGATTCAACATCATACTTCCATGAAATTGACAAAATTGATCAGCACTTCGTCAAGTATTTAAAGGAGATGGACTATAAAGTCCAAACACAGTCCTCATGTTTCCCTGACATATTCGGAGTTTGGAAAAATTTTTACAGAAAAATTTTTTTTTTTTTAAGTTAGTCAGACATGAAAAATACATTTTCTGAATTTCTTTCACGTGACTAACATTCAATGCTACGATAGAAAACTTGGTGAGTTTTTTATTAGAAATTAAAATTTTATCTAAAACGGTGGTAAATACATTTATTAAAAAATAGGTTAAATTTGATCTTAATTTTATATTTAGTAATACCATCATGGCCGCAAGTGAAGTTACACAAAGTTATAGCTCTCTGATCAATTGTTGTTCATAGTGGTATTAGCCCATATCTAGTGTATAAAGTTTGTAAACATTGAAATTTATATATTCGTGAACAATTTAACTCGAAGACTGGTGTGGTAAGCGTTTTGATTTCACTTAATTGACAGTTAGAAATATTAGTGTTGGCTAGCGCTTCGACCACGTGAAGGCGGCAGATCTCTACCTGCCTGGTGGGAGCCGTTGGCTATCATTATCTTAACTGCAGTATTTCTATCAGCTCACTGATAGCTCACTCGGCTAAGGCGCTGCTCCCCACCTCTCATTCGTATTAGGCACGAGTTCGACTCCAGGGACAGTTATTTCTTTTTTTTCGTTTTTTCACCATAGAATGTTACTTTTTTTCTTTTCATTATTTGTGTAAATATTTTATAAGTTCAATTTTAATTTTCTTTACTTTTTTCTCTGATTACTTTTTTTTATTTAAATGAGTAAAACATCGTGCATGGAGTCAGATGATGAAACAGTTTTCTCGGAAATAAGTGAGACTGACTCACAATATTTAACGAGAAGAACTCTTCAGAAAAGACAGCGAAATCAGACACCTGGTTCTCTACAAAATTCGCCAAACAAAAGAAAAAAGAAGAAAGGAAAGAAACAACCGTCACCCAATACTACCATCAGCAGCACACCTGCAGTCAACATCATGGATCCATCAATACCTCAAAATCAATCTTCCACAATTTCCACTGATATTCCTACAAGCAATAAGTTTGCAGCCCTCAGTACTATCGACACAGAGACAACAACTCCCGGTCAATTCTCTGAACCGGAGCCTCCCCCAATATTCGTAACTAATATACGAGACTTTATGACCTTGGCACAGGAAATCTCAAATTTAATCGGTCAGCCAAATTTTAAATGCTATTCTCGATTAAAAGATATTAAAATAAATACAACGACTAAAGAAAATTATAAAAAATTAATTAATTACTTACAAGAGAAAAAATATGAATTCCACTGTTACCAGCTTAGAGAAGAAAAGCCGTATAGGGTAGTATTGAGAGGCCTTCATTCTTCCACATCTACTACAGCAATTAAGCAGGACATCGAGGAACTAGGACACAATGTCCGACATATTTCCCCTGTAATCCATCCAACTGAAAAATACCCGCTACCCCTGTTTTTTATCGATCTTGAGCCAGCTTCTAATAATCCTGAAATCTTTCACGTCACCAGGCTGGTGTACTCAGTTGTAAGATTTGAAGAGCCGAGACATAGAGCGGAAATAGTCCAGTGCACCAAATGCCAGAACCTTGGACACACGAAATCATACTGTCACCATCAGCCAAGGTGCGTTAAATGTGGTGGTATGCACCTGTCCAACACGTGCCCAAAACCTAGAGATACGCCAGCTCAATGTGCTTTGTGCAATGAAGCGCATCCTGCTAACTATAAGGGTTGCATAGTTTATAAAAACCTGCAACGTCAAAAAGCAATTAACGCAGCCTTCCATTCTCAAAGAAATGCAGTTTCTACGGATCCAAGGACCGGACCTTCTACAAGAAATGACGTACGACCCTCAAGAACGCCAGCAATTAATGAACAGGATAGATTCATGAACTCTTCAACCAATACTTTCACGTCTTCAAACATCATTAGGAAACATCAACAACATCAACAGGCGCCTCTGCCTTCCTTACCTCAGATGCAGACCTCCCATCCTGACCCTAAGCCTTCTCATCCTAATCTTAAGATCTCACATCCCCAGCGTGAAAACTCCCAACCTCTTCCTAAAATTCCCACAAATGAAATAAATCCCAAAGATCTATTAAGGGTTAATCTGCCACCGGAATCCTATTCCAAACATCCTGCTTCTTCTCCATCTACATCTCAACTTAATCCTCGACCAGATAAATCAATGGAACCTACTCAGCGTTTGAGAAATCCACCTCAAAACATCCCTACTAATCCTCCAATCCAAAACACTGCCTACAATCCCTATCCTAACCAGAATCCTACAGACATTACTGCAATCCTTTCATCATTCATTCGTGAAATTCAAAATACAATCAATCCTTTGATCAATCTCCTTACCAGACTGCTCTCAGTAAACACAGTCTCGCTTCTACATACGTGACTACATCACATACAGAACAGATCACCCAGACAACACATCTCACGCTGGCTCATGTATCCTTATTCACAAATCCATACCTCACTCCCTGATTCCTTGCACTCCAACTGACACCATTCAGTCAACCTCTATTACCTTAACCTCCCGCCCTTATAACCTTACATTCTCTGCTGTATATTGCCCGCCTGGTAATACCTTATCCTATAATGATCTTGATTCCTTATTCCGAACCTTTGGTCCGCGTTTCATTGCTGGTGGGGATTACAACGCCAAAGACCAACGGTGGGGATGCCGAACGTCCAACACTCGTGGCAGGATTCTTTCCCAAGTCACAACCTCTAATAGCTTTTCCGTCTTGTCACCCAAGGATCCAACATACTGGCCTACATCCCTTAAAAAACGCCCGGATATTCTAGACATATTTATCTCTTCCCAAATTCCCACTACCCAATGTACAATTACATCCTTAGACGACCTCTCCTCAGATCATAGCCCTGTTCTGCTTCTCATGAATTCAAATCCTATTCTCCAACCCTCTCCTCCTTCCTTGATTAAAGGACGTGTGGACTGGGACAATTTCCGAAACGACCTAGAAAACATACTCGACTTGAAAATACCATTGAAAACTAAACAAGACATAGACTCTGCCATTGAAAACCTAACACAATCTATAGAGACTGCCATAAACAACAATACATCCATCACTAAAATCAGAAATTCTCATGAATCCTACTTTTTTATTTAAATGAGTAAAACATCGTGCATGGAGTCAGATGATGAAACAGTTTATTATGGACAGTTTTAAACAGTTTTATTATGGACAACCACTGCAAAGTTACTAAAATTCAAAACCTTCAATCATCCTATTTTAACTGAATCCCAGACACGGACAAGATCCGACGTAGAAAAATCCCAGGTATTCGCAAAACACCTTTCCAAAATGTTTAATCCGCATCCTGATATCCAAAACCCAATCCATATCGAACATGTCGAAGCAGAACTAACCGTTCCTCTCCAAATGTCTCTTCCTCCTAAAGCATTCCACCCATCAGAAATTATCAGCATCATTCAAAAATTACCGTCCAAAAAAGCACTTGGTCACGACCTCATCACATCCCGTATCCTAAAACAGCTCCCTAGAAAAGCCATACTCCTTCTTACCTATGTATACAATGCCACACTCCGTTCCACCTACTTTCCCGTTACATGGAAACTGTCCATTATCAAAATGATACCAAAACCCAAAAAGCCTCTAGAAAACCCATCTTCCTACCGTCCTATCTCTCTTTTGCCCATTATGGGCAAAATTCTAGAAAAACTCCTCCTAAAACGTTTATATCCAATCCTAGATCTCAACCACGTGATTCCTGACCACCAGTTTGGATTTCGGACATCCCATTCTACTATACAACAGTGTCACCGTGTGGTGGATGTCATTTCTTCCACATTGGAGCGCGGAATGTATTGCACTGGAGCCTTTCTTGACGTTGAACAGGCTTTTGATCGAGTTTGGCACCCAGGACTGCTATATAAACTCCGGAAATTCCTCTCTCCTACATACTTCCTAATTATTCATTCTTACCTCTCAGATAGAACTTTCAAAGTCAACCATAATCTTTCATACTCATCCATATTTTCTCAGTCCGCAGGTGTACCTCAGGGTAGCATCATAGGCCCAATCCTTTATTCCGTTTATACAGCTGACATTCCTATTCATCCTAGCACTGTTCTCACTACTTAAGCTGATGACACATGTGTGTTATCCGTAAGTAGTGACCCAACGGTTGCATCACAATTCCTACAGTCTCACATCCAATCCATTGAAGAATGGTGTCATAACTGGAGAATTAAAATCAATCCAAATAAATCCCATCAAATTACCTTTACCCTTCGCCGCAAGCCTATGAATACCTGTCCTACTGTATCCTTTGGCAACATTCCATTAATCCCCGTTGAACAGATCCGCTACCTTGGACTCCATCTAGACAAGCGCCTTACTTGGAATCCTCACACTAGACTGAAACGACAAGAAACTGCCTGCAGATACCGCTTACTACAACACTTACTAGACAAACGTTCAAAACTCTCTATTCACTACAAAAGACTCATTTACATCACGATTATCCGACCTATTTGGACCTATGGCATTGAGCTATGGGGGTCCACTAAACTATCAAACTCCTCCCGCATCCAATCCTTGCAATCCAAAATCCTACGAAAAATCCTCAATGCTCCTTACTTTGTAACTAATAAACTCATCCATAGAGACCTAAATATCCCACTGGTTGCAGACTTGGCCCGCGATAGATACACCTCCTTTAATTCCAAACTACCTGCCCACTCAAACCCGCTTGTCCGTAACCTCTCATCTACATCTATTCCCGGTAATCCTCCGAGGCGCCTGAAAAGACGGTGGCCTCGAGACCTGCTCATGAAATAAACTTTGAAGTACTACCACTGGGTAGATTCTTTACATGTCTATTCATGCCTGTTATTGTAATTCAGCCATTTTACTTATTGTATTTGTATATACAGTTGTAAAAAACAATAAAATATATTATAAAAAAAAAAAATAAATTTTATATTTTCTTACAGATTCTAAAAACGGCCATATCATGTGTTATAGTTAAATATTTCGAAGTGATCTATAGTTATTGATTTTCGTTTAGCGTTTATAAAAACTATTGAAAATAAATAGGGGAAGGAAACAGAGCTTTTCCAGTGGGATATGTTTCTATCTAGGAGGAGAAAAATGTGAGAGGAAGTGGGATATAAAGGGAAAGATCATTCGAAGGCTGAGAGAGGATTATCGGAAGTGGGATAGGCGATATATAATAGCTCCTTGGCTTTCGGCCACCACTTAGCCCTCCGTCTGCCATCTCCAACTATAAATGACTTACTTCTCAATCCTTGGCTATATATTCTAACAGGTGTTTGGTAAAAAATGTGGATAGCATAACTATTGGCCGCTTTCCAAGGTAGGTAACTTCGAGGTTCAACGGCTAAAGGTGGATCAATACAGGGCAGAGATATTTCTGAGCGAGTATATCTATCATATATGGCCCAAAACCACATAAATATGCTAGGCTAGCAGCGTGCCAAACGGTAACTTCTAAGAAGCTTTCTTAATATCATATTCACTGTTCGTGTTATTGTGTCTGCTTAAATTGTACTTAAATTATATAGGATTTGGATTTCGTCATCCTTTTAAGAAAAGGTAGTACCTCTGAAGAAGAAAATTCATTTACAAGTACTGGAAAAGAAATACAGGGTGTAGTTTTTTTTTTCACAGATGAATCAATAAGTGCCAATCGTGTCAAATCCGCAGTAATAGTTGACGAATAGTTGGTCCTAACTAACCTTCTCACACAATGACATATGCAGGTTCATAAAATCATCGGTTATAGGTAAATAGCCGCTAAAATAGTTCAAAATAACAAAGAAAAAATTTAAGAAAATAAAATGCAGCATTTCCTTGAAATCATTAAAACAATAACTTCGCTCTTAAAAGCGTCCAAAATGACGCTTATGAGAGCTTAGTTTTTGGTACTAGGTCTGTTCAACGGTAGTAAACAGATCATTATTTAAGGACACTATATAGCAGGATGTCTTTAGTTGATACACGATTCCATATTAAAAAAGTAAAAGTTGTCGTAATGGAATGAATCACATAAAAAAGCAATTCGGTTTGTGTATGTAGTTTGTGTATATTATGATCAGTATCCAAAATCAATAGCGGTTATACAATATCGTGGTTATCCTCTTGTGGTTTCTTTATTATTCCTGGCTCCCCATATTAAGTGAAAGGGTTTTATTGGGAAGTGGGAAGGAAGGAAAGGATATTAAATAGGAAATTATTTGTTATTGAGTAACGGTGAAATACTTTTATGTGAATTATATGATTTTTGAACATTCGCCAAGTAACTAATCCACTTCGAATTATAACTTTTGTAAAGAATTATTAAAGTTTAGCGATGATGAAACAATGAATTATACTCATTACATTGCTATTTCACAAACTACTTGAAGATCATGCTTAATTATAAAAACATTTAAGAACACAGATTTATGTCTGTATAGTTTCATAACCACTTATTTTATAATCATTGATTAATTTATTTTATATTTATACCTTCATTTTTTGCCGGAAGGTATTTTTCGTTAATTTTTTTTTTTTTTTTTTTTTTTTTTTTATTTAAAAGAAATTTACAACTGTATTACAACAAAATACAATAAGTAAATGTGCTAATAGATCAAGTGGGCGCGATACAGGCATGTGAAGAAACTACCCAGTGGTAGCACTTCAAAGTTTATTCAGCTAAGTAGGTCTCGAGGCCATCGTCTTTTCAGCCGCCTAGGAAGATGATCAGGAATAGGAGATGAGAATTTGCGGACGAGTGGGTTGGAGTGGACGGGTAATTTGGAATAAAAGGAGGAATATCTAGTTCGGGCTAGATCTGCGACTAATGGGATATTTAGGTCTTTATGAATTATTTTATTGGTGACAAAGTAAGGGGCGTTTAGGATCTTTCGGAGGATTTTGGATTGCAAGGATTGAATGCGGGAAGAATTGGATGGTTTGGTGGATCCCCATAACTCAATCCCATATGTCCAAATAGGCCTAATGATGGTTATATAAATTAATTTTTTGTAGTATGTGGAAAGTTTTGATAGTTTGTCCAGTAAGTGTTGTAGTAAGCGGTATCTACGAGCTGTTTCTTGTCGTTTCAGTCTAGTGTGAGGATTTCGTTAAATTAAAATTTAGTATGCATAGCCAAATATATATCATTTCAAGGGGAGAAGTTAGCTAAGGGTTCAATCAAATTAACACACAATTAAGTGAAAACTTAATTTAAAAGTGCCTACGTTTCGTCCTTCTTCGGGGCGATTGAAGGACTGCGAACCAAAATCCTGAAATTTAGGTCGAAATGTAGGCACTATTAAATTAAGTTTCCACTTAATTGGGTGTTAATTTGAGTGCACCCTCAACTAACTTATCCCCTCTATACACATAGTCAACTATTCTCGCTTAACGATTATATCTTTTTAAGTTAAAACAAATCTTTAAAAAAAGTCTCAGCACTCATATCTTAAATTGCTCTGTATAACATTTATGGCGATACATTTACACTCTTTTAAAACATTTTTAATAAGATGCAAATATATAAGGTATATCTAATATATACGTAAACAAATTAATTAACAATTATTTTTAAAATTGATGTACACTATTATGAAAAATAAACATTTGTCCTCAATTGGGTATGATTTCATTTTCCTTGAAAAAAGCAAAACCGGTTTAGGACAACGCGTCAAAAAGATAAATGTATAAAGGCTTTAGAAGAAAAAATGTCACAGCGGCTTATCACAATATCAAATTTCAATGGCTACCACAACAAAATGTATTCCAACACAGCAAACTTCAATCTTCTTCAGGGGATAAATAACCATTTGACTTTTATGTAAAAATAAATAAGGGATAATTGATGCGTTTACTTAGTAAATATTTATGTTGAATCTAATGTTCAAAGTCGTTTTATGATAGAGGCACTAAATTTGAAGTAAAATAAGGTAATATATTGTTTAATATTAATATGAAAAAACAAAATAAAAAATTATACAATTTACAGTTTTCATAAAATTTTCTTTCTTAATTATAATTATTAATATCTTTCTGTTTTTTCGTCATTTATAAAAAATTAAATATGATTCTTTTTATTCAGTGAAGAATAATTCACAGTTTTCTAAATATTTTAAAAACTGACGGATTCATTTTGCTTGATATTTGAGTAAATGATTTAATTTAAACCACAATTAACTAACATCAAAATTATTATCACCACTCTTGGACATTTATTCGTTTGAAAAAGAATATTTAATTTGGTGAATTTGATTTATTTACTTAACATTTTTTAATCTAATTTAAGAATATTAGGTTTGACAACTAACCGACACCATGTAAAACATCACCTACTGATAATATTTTTTTGGCTTTAAAAGTTCCTATGCATTTTTAATTATTATAGTACTAGAAGGGGAGAAAATGCTGTTAAGTGATGGTGGCGGCCATCTTGTTTTAGAAATATTACTCCTTAAGTCAGAATCCTGGTGCAACATGGCCACTTGCAAAGTTTTCATACCATCCTATATTTCACAAGGTTTATACCAAGCGAGATTTCGGAAGTACAATATTTTAGCAAAGTTATACTCCAAAAAAATACACAGGATTCATTTTTTATCCTGAAGATTGTCGATTCATTCTGGGGGGAAAAAGGGAGAGAACAAATAAAAGTCTTAAGGTACAGTCGAAAAAAAGAAAAGAAAAAAAGGATATAGATAGTAAAACACTAAAATTAAAGAACACTGACACTCTATGAACACTAAAATATGAAAATCGATTGATTTTATTACTTATTTTCTTCAGATTTATAAGTTAGATAATACCTCTGCACAGTTGCAGTTGAGATTTAATGGACTTTAATATTATGTAGGTTTTATTCTGATTGAAATAGTCTGACAGGGCTTAAAACTAAATGCTGATAGTTCAAATTTTCTTCCTTTAAAGTATCTTCAATTTTGTAGATTCGAAAAAATTAACCTTTTCATGTTGTTAGCATTGAAAAAAAAATCCGCATAATATGTGAGTTGCATGAATTTGATATTCGACTGAAAGAGAAAAGTGCAAAAGTATTATTTAATGTACTTTAGAATTGTTTCTTTTGAGATAAGTACCGTATTATATATGTACAATATACCGTTGGAAAGCTAAATATTTTAGAAAAAATATTATCTTATACACAAAGTTGTAAAACGTAATGGAGGGTAATGAAAAACGTATAAAATTAACTGATTGTTTTAGATAATAATAAAATAGATTATTTATTGAAACACATGTTTCAATCGAAAATTAATTTAATTAATTCTTTAAGCTTATTTAATCTCTATCGGTATTTAAAAATTCTTAAATTGATTTTAACATCGGAGCTAAATAAAAATGGTGTGTTGCTAGCACCAGATTTTTCAACTTATGTATTTTTTTTGTAATTTACGCATCCTTTTCTGTGTAAAGGTTTTGTAATTTTATTTTCTCACATTTTAGTCTTTTAATTGTTTTTATTGTTCAATATCAAACATATTGACTAGATCAAGGACATATGTAAAAGTGATAAGATACTTCATTATTTTATATTTACTAAACCTATAACAAAACTAAAATAGTAGAACAACAATATATTGAAGAGATAATCTCACAGAAAACTAATATAAACGAAATTATTTTTTAATCTTTTTTCTTTTTAATTCATATAATTAATACTTTAAAATAACTGTTTATTTTATTATAAAACTAATAATTTATAATAAAACAATACATGCAACAGCCCAAATTAGACTTAAAAAAACATTTTATACTGTTTTCTTTAAACAGTGTTTTTTTAAGCATAGCCAGCATTATTTTTCGTCAGTTGAAAGTGTAGGTATTTGTTTAGTCGATTGCCTACATTAGTAGAATAAAACTAATAGTTTCATTAACATTAACGAAAGTAATTAAACCTGTTTGTTTTGTTTTTTTTTAGTTTTTTTTTATTATTTTGTCATGATGTCTTGTATGTTCTCTTCTGCCAAAAGGATTATATTTCTCCCTCAGAACCATTCAAACAAAATTTATTTTGAGCCTTATCCTAGAACCAAGTTATTAAATTACTCAACAGAAAAACGAAGAATGAATACAAATGTATAAAAATGAACAAGTTAACGGAAATATGTATAAATTTTGCCTTTACTCCTGTAACCAAAATTTATATTATTGCTCTTCTGAAAAAATCTGAATGAGGTCGGCATGACATTCTCGGAAAAGAGTTTTTATCAACAAAATACTTCTGGAGAAAGCTTGTTAGAAACTTGGTAGTTGAGAAATAAATGGCCTTTAGATGGAGACGGTGATAAATAAATAAATATACTTTATTCTATAGGTTTTAGAATAATACAGGTACATGAAAATATATAAACATAAAATCTTATTTTTGAGATTAATGATGAAAAACTTTCTTGATTAAAGTTCCACAACCGCTTAGACTACGGATGTTTATTGTATATGATTATAATATTAAAGAATTATTTAATAGAAATCATTCACGTTTTCCTGAGACGTTCTTACACCTCCCGCTTTTATCAAGAACACGATTAAAGGTGGGTTTATCATAATTACTGAATAATATACTCACTTGGGTTATTTTTGTTTCAATTCTTTAGAGATAGAAAACATTCTATTTTTTTTTTACTTCCTTACATCGCTCACTACCGTACATAATTTGAATACAAGGTGTAAATCTACTGATTTATACATTTTCTCCACACACAAAAAAAAAAAAATGCTCGCTAATAAAAATAATTTATAATCCATGCTACCATGATTTTTGTATTTATTTATTGTAATTTACAACTAATATGTATGTATACAGAGTGAAGAAAAGGCGTGGAAATGTCTTGAGAAAGAACTACCCAATGGTAGCATTTTACTATTTTAGGCACTAGGTCCCGAGGCCACCTTCTTTTCATCTCCTCGGAGGGTTGTCAGAAATATCTAAGGAAGATAGATTACGGACAAGTGGATTTGTGTGGACATGGCGTTTAGAATGAAAATAGGTGTATCTTTCACGCCCTATGTCTGCAACAAATAGGATGTTTAGCTCATTATGGAGGAGTTGTGTGAGAAAATAAGGGGCATTCAGGATTTTGTGAAGAATTTTGGATTGTAAGGATTGGATGCGGGAGGCATTATATGGTTTAGTAGAGCCCCAAACTCGATTCCATACGTCCAAATAGGTCTAATAATAGCGATGTAAATGAGTCTCTTATAATATACTGGAAGTTTTGAATGTGTGCTTAGTAAGTGTTTTAGTAATCGGTATCTTCGAGCAGTTTTTGTCGTTTTAGTCTTCTGTGAGGATGCTACCATGATTTGAAATTTATCACCTATTTCTGATTGCCAAGCTTTATTAATTACCTCTTTTAAAAACTATTTATTTCTCGATTTCCTCCATGATCGGTCTTAGGCGTTATATACATGAAAAAAACCTTTTAGTTAGTAAAGTTATGGGAAAATGTATATAGGTATCTATATTTAAAGGTTACGATACATGCTCGATTTCATCTTTAGATTGTTATAGTCTCACCATACATGAGTTATTAAAAATACTCGAGGACAGATTGAAACGAATCATGAATTGTTTCTCCACATTGATCTTTGGTACATTCAAATCGTCACATGTATCCCACCTCAACGATAACTTAAAGAAGGTATTTCCATCGATTCAGAAATAACATTTCCTTCATTTATTTTTCTATCAAATCATCCGCTTCTACTGCTTCTTTATGCGTCTAAGGCCTACTGCAATTCAAATGCACAACCAATACCCATGAAACAAGATCCCGTCTTTCCGACCTCTATACGCCTTCCCATAGAACCAAAAAATATGAACGTTCCTTCTTTTCCATCTTATCTACATTTTAGTGGAATACTCTCCCATCATACATCCCCTATGCTCCCTCCCGATCTTAATTCAAATTTCCCCTTTTTCACACCTTCTTGCTTTCTAACCAGATGTTAACTAATTTGAGTATACTGATCAAAGTGAGATTAAGAAATCATCATCAGTATGAGCCTCTACAAGTACTGAGCCCACGATTCTCAATGGATTGTAGATGTACAGGTTTCTAATTATTATATTCATCAATGTTTTTTTCTTTGGCTAGTTATAATTTTTATTTTTCTTGTACATTTATGTTATTCTTAAAACAACTTGTAAAATAAACTTCTTTTTAAATTAATTTAATCATACAATTCATTAGTTATTATCAACCATTCATATAATGAAGCTAAGCATCAAGAATTGTACGAACAGTCCATTATTCTTAAGGGTCTTAAATTTCAAAATAAAAAAATTCATTTCATATTATGTATTATTGTTTCAAATGAACTGTAAGGAATCTAAACAGAGAACTCGTTTATTGGTTTGCGGAGCAGTAGAGGTAATGCCTCCCACAGGATTCTATAAAAGGAGAATACCGAGGCGAAATTGAGGACTATTTTCTTCAGAGCTGGCCAGAAGTAACTCGTTGAGCCAGTATTGTCGTCGGCTCAATTGCAGTAATTCACCTAGGCCAGGCATTTTCTTCCTAGTCTTCTTACTTTCTTCAAAACTAGCAACTTCAGGTGCCCTAATTAGGCTGTTATTAACATCTCTTTGAAAAGCAATTTTGCCAGAAATAAAATGACTAGCCTTTGTTGGTAGGTTATCAAGAAAGGACAAAGTCACTTCCACAATAGTCACTTCTCTCTCATAAAAAAAAACAAAAAAAAAACAAAAAAAAAAACAAAAAAAAAACACTGTCTTTAAATTAAATCAAGTAAAAATAGATATTATGAATGTGCAACTGATGTTAGAAAAACAAAAACTTTGAATCCTTGAAAAAGGTTACAATGCTATATATACAATATATATATATTGCATCTATAGATGTTTCTTATAATTGTTTTTATATTAATTAAGTATTATATGATTCGATTTTGTATCTACATGCCTTAATTGTACGTGTATCTTGCATATATGTTAATGCGTTCCTTATATATTTTTAGCTTAGTCAATAACTACTTCTTATTGTGTACTGTGTTACTGCTTCTTTATAATTGTATTTTATATTCTTTAAGTATTATATTGTTTCATACTGTGTACTGTGTTACTGTTTCTTTATAAAAAAAAAATGGTGTTATATTTTGTAATATTATTTATGTATTGTATTGTATCTTACTGTGTACTGTATTACTGTTTGTTATTGTAATTTTATTGAATTGCCGTCGATGAACTTTTCCACACACGGGCTAGTCTTTCATTTAAATAAATAAAATAAAAAAAAAAAATAAAATAAAAAAAAAAAAAAAAAAAAAAAAAAGGATGAAATAAAATAAAAATCTATTATCTTTTTTTTAAACATTTTTTCACTGTTGATAGTTTAATCTTAACTCAAAAGTACTCTGTACACCCACATATCCGTAGGTACAATTCTGCAAAGCACTCGGAAGTGGTCCACAAATATGTTTTTAATTTTTTTTTCTGATAAAAAAAGATTATTGATGTTTTGGATTTTCTTATATTTTTATTTTTGACATAGTCATTTTATTGTATAAACCTTGTTTGTTTTTTTTATTCTATTTATTTTACTGAGAAAAATTATATTTTTCTATTCTATTCCGAATTCAGGGTTGAAATAATTCAAGCAATTGAAGGAACATAATGCTAATAAAAGTTTTTAAATATAGTTTGTTTTAATTATAATTGCAGAATCACACTAATTTAGGTTATTTAGATAACAAATTAAAAAAAAAAAAAAAATTCTCTAAATATTTATGATATTGACACAGATAACAGATATTCGAAATATATGGCTAAACGATCATGTATAAATAAAACGGAATAATCCATTCACACACACACACACAAAATGTTCATAAGTGTTTTCTTAATATAATATAGTTTATAAGTATAAACTAAAGTTAAAGAATAAACAATAGTATATGCTACTCATAATCCATACTTTAATATATGTTTAATACAATAGATATCGTCAGTTTCAATCATTATTGTATCATTTGAACAACATTTGTAATATTAATACCATTATAATTAACTAGGGCCTATTCTGTTATTGTTCTTTCCAATAATTTTCTACATCAACAAGGTTAAACAGTTGGAGTGATTGGATTCCAATATATCGTGGTTGAATATATGGCCATTAGAATTTTAAATCCTGTCAAATCCTCGGAAAATTCAAACATGTATCATCCACCTCCTCGTCGTTATTTACTTGCGAAGAATTTAAAATAAGCTGATTAAAAATATGTTTATGAAAATATTTATCATTTCAATTAAAAATTAATATAATTAAGGTGCCATTTTAGATGATCGATATCAAAAAGAAAAATTTAAAAAAGTTAATTAAAAGATGTGTTGGTTCGAGAAATAATTATTAGTACCGCCATATTTATCTGAAATTTATTTTTCAACATTAAATATGTGAATGATATACTGAAATGGGGATGGTGTATCACATCTTAAGATAGTAAAGGTAGATTAAATTATATTACTCATCCTCATTTTCCCTATCTGCTGGAGTGCCTCAAGGTAGTATCTTAGGTCCTATCCTCTACTCCCTTTATACAGCTGACATTCCACTCCATCCTCGCACTGTCCTCAATACTTATGCTGATGACACGTGTGTCTTATCAGTCCATAATGATCCAACTACTGCATCCCAAACCCTTCAGTCCCACATCAAATCCATTGAAGAATGGTGTCAAAATTGGAGGGTTAAAATAAATCCCAACAAATCCCACCAAATCACCTTTACCCTTCGTCGCAAACCGATGACTTCCTGCCCCCCCAGTATCCTTTAATAACATTACCCTTACTTCTGTAGAACAAATCCGATACCTAGGTCTCCATCTTGACAAGCGCCTTACTTGGAATCCTCACACAAGACTGAAACGACAAGAAACTGCTCGAAGATATCGATTACTACAACACTTACTAGACAAACGCTCAAAACTTCCAGTACATTACAAAAGACTCATCTACATCACAATTATCAGACCTATTTGGACATATGGAATCGAGCTTTGGGGCTCTACGAAACCATCTAATTCCTCCCGCATCCAGTCCTTACAATCCAAAATCCTTCGCAAAATCCTGAATGCTCCTTATTTTGTCACAAATCAAATCCTCCATAATGACCTAAACATCCCATTTGTTGCAGACATAGCCCGTGATAGATACTCCTCTTTCCATTCTAAACTCCCTGTACATACAAACCCACTTGTCCGTAATTTATCTTCCTCAGATATCCCTGATAACCCTCCAAGGCGACTGAAAAGAAGGTGGCCTCGGGACCTACTGTATTAAAATAGTTAGTGAAGTGCTACCACTGGGTGGTTCTTTCTCAAGACATTTTCATGACTTTTTATATTCCTTCTACATATTTACTTATTGTATTCTTTAGTACAGTTGTAAATTACTATAAATAAATATAAAAAAAAAAAAAAAAGTTTAAATTATTACTCGCTGCGACCGGATATTACTTCTTGAACAAGGTTTCAAACAAGGTTCATCATCGACAGCTTATGCCTACCATGATGAAGCGGATGTTCTAGGCACAAAAAGTGAAGTAACGATTCTTATCACTATATAAACATATCCCAAATGTCAAGTAAGATATCCCTAATTTCCATCGCAGTCTTACCAAATTAAAATTTTCCTAATAATTTTGCTAATGATAATTGTCCTGATAATATGTGCCGAATCTTGCCCCAGGAAGAGTTTACTTAACTCTTTCTTACGAAACTTAAATTTTGTTTAAAAAGAACCATCCTAACTACGAACTCCTTGCTGCATACGATACAAATGAAAATAATTGTAAAATTGGCATAAAAGGAAGAATTAGTGATCTTTTGCAGGATTTAAACATAACTGTAATTTATATTTTAATGCTGACAGGTGCAAATTAATAAATGAAGTGTAAAAAAAATTAAATTAAAACAACTCATTATTCTATCCATGCGATACGAATTTCATCAGAACAGACACTACCCTTAAAAAAAAGAGAAAAATATTTGGAAGCTCGTGTCTTTATAAAAAACTATTTTTTAGAATTGAAATAAAAATATAATATTTTTTCTGTAATATATGCGGATGCATCAAAAATAAATTATGATGTTGGCTGTGCTGTGGTAAGTGAGACCCGAAATGAACAGCATATTTACAGGAGAACTGTTTGCAATGTATCAAGCTATAGAGCTAATCAAGTTAATAAATGACAACTTACTCATAGAGACGGAATCATTAAGTTCACTAAAAGCAATTGCTGATACGAAGTCAAACAATTCCCTAGTAAGGGAAATAACTGATTGTATTTGGCTATTGCGAGAAAACTTCAATAAAAAAGTTGTACTAGCATGGGTTCCGTCACATTGCGGTTTTGTAGGAAAAGAAGTCGCCAATAGAGTAGCAAAAAAGAAGAGGGTGAATGAACCTAGGATTAAAATGTAATATAAACATTACAACAGCAGAAGATTGGAAGAGACAATGCAAGAAGGTCATTATTAACAAATGGCAAACTAAATGGATCACTTCCAGTACTAAGCTGAAAGAGACAAAGCAGGAAGTACCGCCTTGGACCACCTCACACAGGAAAAGTAGAAAGGAAGAGGTAATGCTAGCAAGGCTGAGGATAGGACATACAGCCTTTAAAAAGTATATTTCATAAGAGGCCTGGAACACTCACATTATAAAATAAAAATACATAATAAAACATAAAATAAAAGACATTGTAACAGTGACACCAGAAAAAGACATAAAATACCTCCAACCTTAAAAGAAGCACTAAGAAATGATGACACAGTTTTAAAACTGTTGAAGGTTTTTAGAGACATTGGTCTGTTAAACTCAATATAAGCTAAGTAAATCAAGACCCACTAATGACCCAAAAGGGTAGATGCGCAATACCAAATAATATTTTTTTAAAAAATAAGTAAATAAAATGGTTCAATCTGCTCAAATCGAGTCTCAAAGAACTCTATTGTTTGAAATATAGTTTAATGTAATAAAAACACGCACCTATAATAGGAATACATTTTTTTAAATTTTGTATAAGATATATCCTATAATTTAATTGTTTTTATTATATATCATTAAGAAATGAAGAAAGATGATTATTTATCATCATGATTTATTTATAACTTTTTATTTTTAACTATGGTTGTTTATTTTTTTTTTTATTATGCCTCTTTGTTTATCGGTAAATAAAACCCTAAGTCGCGCTTTATTATCTTCCTTTGAATTAATTCCTAGTACAATTTTCATAACTAAGAACATCTTTCACGTTGAGCTCCTGATCGCAGCTATAAAATAATTTCTTAGGGCAGTTCCAAAAGCGGATTTTATTAGGCAATGCTCACCAAAATATTAAAAATAATTAAAAACACTAAATAAAACAGGATAAATTAAAAAACCAATCTCATGAAAAAATATTTATTTATATCGAAAAACGCGTCCTATTGTACCTCATAGGTATTTAATATTTTAATGAAAGTCAAGAAGAAAGTCATGAAAATGTCATGGTTGAGAAGTCCACTTTTGTGATAATGTGGAGAAAAATCATTTCACGGAAGAAGCTAAGCTGTCCTTCCTTGTTTCTGACAAGTCATCATTGTAAATACGATTATCTCTGTATAGCAATGCAAATATTTCATGACATTAACCACTCATTGGTGCATAAAGAATGATAATGAACTATGTCAATACAAACGAACGATGAATGTAAAGAAACCAC
Source organism: Piezodorus guildinii (assembly GCA_023052935.1). Lineage (NCBI taxonomy): Eukaryota > Metazoa > Arthropoda > Insecta > Hemiptera > Pentatomidae > Piezodorus > Piezodorus guildinii. Next base: position 64,170 of record JAJSOM010000032.1, read on the forward strand.
TAAAGAAAACAAAAAATAAGCAAGAATATATTCCCTCAACAGTTTGGGTTATTAGTTTAGTCATTACACTTTTGATAGTTTAAGAGGTGAGACAATCATGACTCAGGGGTACTCCGGACCTCCAATCCCTCAACAGTACTTGAGCATTGCAATATCTAGTTTGGAAACCTATCAAAATCGTTAAGAGTCGTTGGCTACCTGCCTAGCACTCCACTTCTTTTATAGAAAGGGAAATGGGTAACTCAGTACATAATAGAGAAAAACAGTGATATATTAGCCAGTGACTAACACTAAAGGTTTAGAAAAAGGCTGATGGTAAAGCGTAATTTCGGAAAAATCTGCTCTTTGCAGATCCGTTGGGCTGAGAATAGCCCAAATCCTTGCTATCTACTGAAAAAAAAAACTCTACAAGGGTTGTAATAGTAAAAGTATTGTTTTTTAAAATATATTATGCGGTAACTGTAATTAAACATTTATGATTCATATATCAAGTAAAAATTTCCTGTTTTTTGTTTTTTTTCTGAAAATGGATGTTGGAACATTGAGGTTGTTTGGTGATTTCAGTTTTGTTTTGTTTTTCTGCCACAGTTTACGTTATACTAAAACAAAATTTGAAGAAGACAATTCATGCTCCTTATCGAATATCAACTGAGATATCATCCAGATTTTTTTTTGTTTCCACAACAATTATAATTACAGTAGCCTTGTTTCAAGGATTTACTGTACTGTTCATGGGTATAGATAAAAAACAAGTTAATATTCTTTTCGAAATTTATTTAAGACATTCAAAAATATATAAGTTAACTATGATCAGCGATCATCAGCTGCTGATAAAATTTCTCAATCTATGCGTTAGATTTCACAAACTCGAAAAAGTCCACTTTTCCTAAACCCCTTATTGAATTTTTCAATTCAAATAAGAATATATTTGGCTTTGTTTCACTTTTAAAATTGATTGTAGTGTACCACACTCTAAATTCAAAGTATATTTCACCAATCTCTTGACATCTAATTCCGAGTATAAGATTTAAACTACTGAATTCCCTTGAAGACAGTAGAAAAGGAAAAATATCACTTCAATCTAGGACAAGGGCTTTTTACCAACTGGGTCCCATCTGTTAATTAAATCAGCCTTTTCCTTTATCCTGGCAACCTTTTGTTATTCCCTTCTTCTTTACTATTTAGCCACTGATTCTCTTTATCTCTTCCAGTAAGTAACATCTGATGTGTATCTTACCAACTGTTTGATAAAACCTCCTACTACACTATTAACCTACTGTCTAACTAACTCTGTCATCATTCCGTTTGTTAACAAGTATATAAACGTTTTATAACTTGTAAAAATGGATATACAGCAGTGATGTGATCGACATTTTGGTATAAAAATAACGTTCCTAATGTATGATATAACTATTTCCTCAGTTAAATTTAATGATATTTACAACTTTATTATACAAAAAATGTATCAAGAAAAAGAGAACAATGATTATTGCCTTGATACAGAGGTGTGAAGAAACTACCCAGAGGTAGTTCACTTCATTACTTATTCAAGTTATAAGGTTTCGATGCCTTCGTCTAGATGTTATAGCTAAAAAAAAATTTAGCTGCTCACATGAAACCTCTTACTTCAACCTCTCCATTTTAAGTAAATTAAATAAAATCTATTTTTAGTGTTCTTGAAAGCGTTTATTTCTATTTGAATAATATTATGATAGATATGATTATGCATATATAATTTTTTTCATCGCCTTGTAGGGCGTTAGTTTATTTAATTTAATTAGCTTGTTTAATAAAAGAATTAATTCATTATCATGAATGGCTGAACACTCCAATCAGTGAGTCATGGTCTAATCCACAAGCTTTCTCCATTTCTATACATTCTGGGTAGACGCAGTCCAATTCCGCACTCTAGGCAGACTTTTGGAATCCCTTCTTCTATCTGCCGCAGTGTGGATTTTCCGATGCCTCTTGATCCGTAAAGTTGACCAGACTTCACTTTTTTAGGACACTCTGTTCGGAGATCTGGCAATGTGCCCAGCCCACCTAAGCCTCCCGATGCGAACTACTCACATAATGTTCGGCTGTGCATTGAGCATGTAGAGCTCCACATTGTTCCTCTGTCTCGAGTTCTCATCTGGCTTCAATGGATTTTCTTAACAAAACAAGTAGTTCTTGACAATCCAACTTTGAGATGGTCTAAGTCACAGAGCCATAGTGTAAAACGGGGCGAATAAAGGTTTTCAATAAAACATTATATAATATATATAAAAAAACACACAGCCACATTATTTTAAGAAAGCTGTCCATCATAAAACGTATTATTCCGTTGTAAAATACGAGTACAAATTTTCACAATCGGGATACCTTACCTCACCTTTATTGCGAGTTGAAGTGGTAGTTACCCTTCCAATCAACGCAAATATTTCCTGTACGAAGTTATCCAATGCCGCTGTTCATCATACATTTTCGACCTTCTACAATTCAAACCCTTAAAAAATCTTAGTGCCCATCTACCGGGTATGAATTTTAACAATAGAGTGGTGAAGATATATATGTCAGCCTCCAATTTTGTTCATAGAATTTGACCTTCACCTTAAAGAATCTACACCTTATATGAATTGTTATGTTTTTGAACATGAGAACATTAATATAGATGTATAACATACCGTCGGCAAGCTAAATATTTTAGAAAAAATATCTGATACACAAGATCGTAAAAGCTATTGGAGAATGATGAAATGCTGATAAAACTAACTGTTTTTTGCGTGTAATAATGTGATAGATTATTTAATAAAACATTTGGTTCTATTAATTCTTTAACCGTTTTACTTTCACTTAACTTTATATTTCATCTCTTACTGTATGTGGTAATTCCTTTATTGATTTTAACAGCGGAGGTAAGTTAAAGTTGTGTATTGCGCGCCAGATTTTTTAAAATTAATAATATTATAATTTTAAAAATAAAATAGATAACTCGAATGAAAAATTAGACTAGTTCAAGAACAGGCCTGTAAAAGTTTGTTAGTAAAAGTAAAGTGGAGTTGACAATAAACGGTGTTCATAATACCCCGATTTAAATGAATCCCTCTCGCGTTGATGGTAAAGAGTAACATTAACACGCTCGAACTACATGACGTTCTTTTGGCAACTGGTGAAATAAACAAGCCAGAAATATGACAGTAGTAATTGATTTCCTAAGTGTTTTTTAAATAAGTACTTCAGTCGATGATATAAGATACCTCAACGTGTAGTCTTTACAATTTTCGTGGCTCTCTCGCAGATACCAAATGTAACCGTTGCCAAGTCCTTTTCAACTCCTCGCAGTTAACTATTCAACTTTAATTGCTTGACTTCTAATTTCTCTTCTTGCAGTCGAGAAGTTGAATTACCTCCTGTTGGGTAGTAGTCCTTTTAGCTGAATTGAATTAAGCTCCTTGAAGAAGTAAAGGTGTCGGTGGTGGATGGGGATCGGCTGTGTCGGATCCTCCTAACTTAGTTGTTGACTTTCATTAGTTGATCCCATCCGTACACCGAAACTTAGGCACATCGATTTAAGCAGCGAAACTTTTGCTATAAAGAAATGCTAATTTGTTTCGGGATCGTTTAAAATTTACACAATAATTAGAATTATCTATCTCATCTTCCACCATAATTTTTTATTAATTTACTAATTGAAACCCGCAGCTTCATTCGTGAATATTTCATTTTTTGTTTATTTAAATTTAAATATGCCATTATGGTAAGGGTACATATATTGGGTTGTAAAATAAGTTCGTAGGGTTTTTCATTTAATTTTTAATAAAGTGTTTATAAAATCACATTTACTTGGTCAATAATGTATACATATTATAAAAAAAGGATTAGTTAAGGTGCTTTTATAAATCAGTTTTAACCGAGATTTCATATCTTTAAGTGTTATTTTTTTTTTTGTGCTCAAAATGAAAGATTAAAATATCATTTTGTCATTTAATGATTTTTTATTTCCGAAAAAAGAAAATCCGCTGCACAGACAGTCAACGAAATTTACAGTTTGTATAGAGATGATGGGGAGCGGCGTGGTCTAGTGGATAGAGCGCTAGTCTGCTATGCTCCGGTCCTGGGTTCGAATCCCGGCTGTGGCAGAATATTATTTATTCTGTTAATTCAGTCGGGGGGCGACCCTAGGGTATGGAGACCCTCCTGGGGCAGACCCAGCCTCTATAAAGTGGATAACCAAATTGATTGGGAAAAAACCTGGCGGCTGAGCGCGATTAAGGCCTAATCATCTCATTGTACTGCCGTTGGCCTTGAAACAGTACGAATCTCTATATTTACTGAGCCCAAGACTCTCCATGGGTTGTAGTGGTACAGGTTTTTTTTTTTTTTGTTTTTTAATGGAGATGATGCCTTAGGAGAAAGCACTGTCCGTAAGTTGTTTACTCGGTTCAGAAACGGGAATTTTGACTTGGAAGATGCAAAGCGCTCGGGTGGTCCGTCAACTGTTGATAATGACCGAATCCCATAAATTACCTGAAAGATGGAACATGTTACAGACCAAAATGGGTCATATATAATAGATTGAAAAAAAATACAAGAATCTGAAGTTTTTATTAAAATCACCAGCAAAAAACGCTAAGAATTCATTTTATAACCCAATAGTAAGTATAACTTGGTTGTCGGTCAATTAGTTACTCAAATAACTATTTTTATGCTAAGCGAATAAAGGGTATTATTCAGGACCAGATCCTGACAATAATATACAAATAAAACCTGTATTTTTCATATAATATTTTTTAAGAAGACATTTTCAGTACTCAAAAAATGATTTCAATACGATCGTATATCCTTGTTTGTGGTAACCCTGTGGTATTCACTTTCTAATGCGGCCTGTGTTTACTGGCGGAAAGTCGTGCATTATTTTCCGATACAGTTCTGATGAGGAAGGTAGGAATTATAAAGACAGGACGTGATCATTACGAGACTTACATGACGCAACACATGAGCCGCGGAGGCTACTTAGGCTGCTCATTAAACCGATCATCGCCCACTTTCGCCTTTCGCCCATTGTCTTCGTTCCGCCAAGACCCTTGGTGGTCGCTTTCACGGATCTTCGTCTCCCAACATCGGTGACAATACTCTAGTCATTGTCTCATGGCTGATTACTCTACACCCGAGGCAGATGCTACTCATTACATAATATGTGACGTACTTGTGATAGAAATGTACACTTAACCAGTGTTGGGCAAATATTCAGAAAAAAAAAGTAATAAGTACTATAATCAAAATCATGCTCGCTGCGAAGTACAATACACAGCATTTTTTGTACTTTTGAGAACTTGATTACTTTCAGTACTTGATTATTTTTTTATATGAGGTCGCCAGAGTATAGTATATTACTTACATATATCAAGTAAGGGTTTTATTAATTTTGAAGTCCATTAATAATTTATTTAGGCCATCTTTTTATCTGTATTATCTATCTTTAATCGATTAATTTAATCTCTGCGGATAAAATCGATATAGGGTCTATTATCATGTTTTTTACTCATGGAATCATGTAATTATCGATTTTAAGACCACGCGTTTGCGCATCGAGGATTTTTTCAATTCTATGCCCAAAGACGCGGATTCAAAACCGGCAGATGGTCCTTTCATATGTTGTTTAATTTTTCGATCAAAATGATAAAAAACTTGACACCCATTTTGAAGGATGAAATAACGAAGGATTATTTATTTCCTTCAAAAAATTCTATAGCCATCTGCTGGGTTTGAAAGCCTGAACATAGGGATATAATATAAATATTTAACCACTTATTAAACCTTTTAAGGGTCACTGGTGGTCATACATGGCTAGCATAGTAGCCATCTATGCCCAAGGTCGGGGGTTCAAACCCAGCAGATGGTCTAGGAGTCTTTAAAGAAGTCATTAATTTATTTTTTAAGCGAGGTTATTTCGTCCTTCGAAAGGGGTAAAAAAAAATATATAATTTTGGATGAATAATAAACAAAATATAATAGGACCATCTGCCGGGTTTGAATCCGCGACTTTAGGCATAGGATGCTGCTTACCAAGTTACCACAAGTAACCCTTACTAGATTTAATAATGGTTGTGGATTTAATATGCACAAGATCTCGGGTTCATATCTGGCTGATGACTCATGGATTTTTTATGGGAGTGGAAATAATTGTTTTGTTTTTTTCTTCCTTCCAAAGGTAAGTAAAAAATAAAAAGGTTTGGTTGAAAAACTAAACAAAATATCATATGACCGTCTTCCGGGTTTGAATTAGCCACTTTGGGTGCAGATTGTTGCATAGTTACCACGTCACTACAAGCAGTCCTCAAGGAATTTAATTAGAAGTTAAGAATTTAATATACCCTAGCTCGCGGGTTCATACCCGGTAGATGCTAAATTGCCATCTTCAGGTGCAAAGGAATATTTCTACATATCTGAATTCAGACACGAGGCTTCTGGGTGTAAGCATCCACTCACATTAGATAAAACTGTTCTTTTTCACCTGGCATTTTAGCCGCAATGTTGTGCATTAATGTTTAACAAAAGGAAGTTCTATATCAGCCTCCAATTTTATTCATAAAAAATATTGTTTTCCTCTTTTCTCTTTTAGTTAGATACTGACATCGTTTAAACCTATATATTTACCCATTTTTCATTAATGCTAACAAGATAATATGTTTTATTTTTTCAAATCTGCAAAATAAAAATGAATTAAGAAGATCGAAATTTAAAATATCGGAATTTAAAACTTAAGGGGACCCCAGACTGGGCTTTCCCCTCCACTTGTGGAGGAAAAAAGCGGAATCCAAGAGATCCCAGCGCCTCTCTCTCAGCCGCATCACTGGTCTTAGCCAGTATAGGCTGAGTTAGGGCGCAATAGCCACAAACATACAGTACATGAGGGGAGGATCTGACCAGTGTCAGAACTCCAGTATAAATGTTTACAGAACGTCGCGGGGCCACTACCGTTTCAATCTTCATGGAGGATTGTAGGGATGGGTGGAGCTGGAGAGGGATTGAGCTAAAGGATTAGGATGATTTAAAAAAATAAAAATAAAAAATTAATAAGCTTTTTTTTGTTTTTTAATAAACTATAAAGACATTAAGCGCAATGTTTTATCTTAAACAATATAAATCTACAGGCAACACCCGACTTTCCCATACCTCCGTTGTTAAAATCAATTAAAAAAATTTATAAATACAGTTATAGATGAAAATAAATTGTTAAATAATTAATTACATTGAATTTCAATAGAAATATGTGTTTTATTAAATAATCTATCATATTATTATGTAATACGACAATGAGATAGCTTTTTTCAGATTTTTATCACTTTCCGTCAATTTTTACAATTTTGTGTATAATATTTTTTCTTAAAATATTTTACTTTCCAACGGTATATTATACATCTGTTTTACAATTTTTATGGTCAAATAAACAAAAGTTGCATACAAAAATATTTTTGCACTTTTCTCCTTTGGTTGGATATCTCATTCGTTCAACTTATATATTTACCAGTTTTTCATAAGTTAATTTTAGAGATATTACAATATATATATATTGTATATATAAAAGTTGCTCTAACATCTAGGGACTATAGTTGCCTTAAATAAAAAAAATTTAATTTCATTCGGTTTCGTACGACTTTTCGCTTTCGCGCTAGACTTACCACGAACATATTTTTGCGGAACTTGGCCATTTGGACACAAGGGACCCTAAAACGTTTATTTCCGTTTAAAACTCGAATTCAAAAATTTTCACGATCGCAAACCTCTCCCTTACTATATATTTCATATATAGGTAAGGAAAGTAAAAAAATACATATAAAAATTTAAAGCTAAGCTGACTATCATCTGATAATTATCATTAGAGACAAAAATATTTCTTTGTTGCCTTAACTGCTATTTTATTAATTTTTCATTTATTTATTGTTCTATCAACGTTCAAAGAGGTCCCTGAGAAAGGAAAAAAAAATCTCCCTTTAATCATAGATTACATATAATCCAAATAATTTTAAAGACACTAGTATAATTAATTTGAAATTCTTCAATAAATACAGAATACACAAACACATATATATATATATATATTGATTAAATTGAAAAAGTTTGAAAAGTAAATAAACCAAATTGAGAAATAATTTTACTCCCAAATACATAAAAAGTATAACCTGCGTTACGCAAATGACTTTCCATCAATGCATTAAATGAAAGAATACTTTCTCAATTTCCGTTTTGCTACATGATTCGCATGCACAGCGAGCAATAAAGAAGTAACTGAAACGGAACGCTACACTTTCTAGAAGTGATTTATTCTGTTTGAAAGAGGTAAAATTTCATCCCTTATCATACAAGCCATGCGATATATGGCGTGGAAGGACAAGATATTAATTCTGCGGGGGGCAGGACAGATGGTCTGTTTCGAATATATACTCAGATGTGCTGAATTGCCCTTCCTCAGGTTCCTCAACATAAAACCGTAATATCAAACAGGGATTCGTCCACCCTTTTTGGGATTGATGGATTGTCTATTTATAAATAAAATTTTACTTACCATAATTGTGTAAATGTTTATTCAATTAAAACAATAAGTAAAATATGAAACATTTAATCAAAGTAAATAAAAGCTATGATAACACCATCTCAAACGAAAAACTTGAAAAAAAAATTATTTTCATATCAAAGCTAAATATTTATTCAGTAATGTATACATCAATATTTACAGAGAGATAGAGACAGAAAAGATTTATTAAAATTAATTACAATATACAAGCAAATGGTAATTATATTTGTAATGAATTTGGATTTTCTTAAAATCAACAATATAATTTTGGTCTGACACTATTTTAATATGTAGTAGAAGGTAGTAAGAATAGTAGGAATAATATACAAAAACCTGCTCAAAAATTTGTTTTTTAAATAAAATAATATTAATTATAATAAAGTAAATAAATTTTAAAAAGTAAGAAAAATAATTATGGATGAAAAATATAAAATTAATAAGCAATTAAATACATTAGAATGGGATAATTAATAATATTATCATACAGTATTTCTATGAACAAAGGCAATCGAGATAGTAACATACTGACCGGATAGTAAATAAAAACGAGTAACTTATAGAATAGAATAGAATAGAATAGAAAAAAAAAACTTTATTCTGGGACAAGGTCCCTTGAGAATAACAATTATGAACATAATAATAAATTATAACTGGCCAAAAACAATGTACAACTACAATTAAATAATACAATAATGAAAAAATGAAAAAAGGGTCAGAGTACCATCTCTATTTACAGTTTAAAGAAATAAATAAATAAGAATAAACATAAAATGTAACTTTTACATCTCATTAAAGTAAATGCATTAAAATCAAATTTACCTTACATAAGTTGGCATAAAAAAAATTAGCTAACATCTGTCTGTAGAGAAAGGAAGTATTGAAAGAGGAGGGATTTAAAAGATGATAGGGAAGGAGCATGACGGATGTTTGAAGGGAGAGTATTCCATAAGGCAGTGGAACGGGCTAAAAATGAGCAGTCATATTTTTTGGTTCTATGGAAAGGAGTGTGGAGGTCAGACAGACGGGATCTTGTTTCCTGGTGATGGGTTGAGGATTTAAATACCAGAAGGCTGTAGACATAAAATGGATGGTGGGAGTTTATGATTTGATAAAGGAATGATCCAAGGAAATATTGTCTTCGAAAGGTTGGGGTTAACCACTTTAACTCGTTGTAGAGGTGAGATACATGGGACCGTCTCGAGGTACCGAACACAAATCTTAAGAAGCAATTCAAAATCCTTCTCAATCTGCCCTCGAGTACCTTCGAGAGGCCGCCACATGCCACACAACCATAGTCAAAGTGGGGAAAAATGAGTGATGAAACTAGGAGTTTACGGGTAGATTGTGGTAGGAGATGTCGGGATCGGTGGAATAATTTCAAGGTACTAATTGATCGACGGGAAATTTGGGCAATTTGGGGTTTCCAGGATAGGTTTTGGTCGATGATGATGCCAAGGTTTTTAACAGAGGAACTAAAAACAATAGGATGATCATTAAGCAAAAGCGGAGGAAGGGTGGTGATAGATCGGAGGAGGGATTTGGAACCAATAAGGATGGCCTGAGTTTTTGTAGGATTAAGCCTCAAGTTATTCAGGTTTGCCCAGGCACTGATTCCATCTAGGTCCTCCTGAATACTGGCAAATGCTACAGATAACTCGGAGGGTGGGAAGGATAAATAGATTTGGAGGTCGTCAGCATATAGGTGGTAGGAACAGCGGTGGATTGAATTGGGAAGGTCATTGATGTAAGTATTGAACAGAAGGGGTGAAATACTCGAGCCTTGGGCAACGCCTGAGGTTAGGTCAAGGAAATCAGATAGGGGTTGATTAGGAATGACAACCGCTTGAGTGCGGTTGGAAAGAAAGGATTGAAACCATCGAACTGAACTGTTGGAAAAGGATAATGATTTTAATTTAGAGAAAAGGATCGAATGGTTGAGGGAATCAAAGGCTTTGGTAAAATCTAAAAGTATAAGGACAGTTAATCTTTTTTCATCTATAGCGGTATAAATATCGTTTGTGATTTTTGTCAGAGCGGATTGCGTGGAGTAGCCAGGTATAAGTATATATATATGTGTGTGTGTGTGTGTGTGTGTGTGTGTGTGTGTGTGTGTGTGTGTGTGTATGTTTATATATCATTATAAATACATCAATATTAAATAAATTTCATTAGAGCTATGACTTACGGCTTTGCTCGTGATTTTTTAAAAAAAAAGTTTTTGACTTAAAGTTACATATACGTTAGTGTTGAGCATAAGACGTCGTCATCGATCAATTAGCTACTCTTTTTATTTACAAAGAATATAGTTATTATTTAGTGACAGGTCCTAATTTTATTCTGTCAAATTTACAACAGCACAACAGATGAAACCCTTTATAAACAGATTATACTTTTTGTTTACAAAATCGATGTCACTCGTTACGTAAACAATAAACATTTTAATTAATTACGAAAATGAGTTCTTCCATCTAAATGATCCAAGTTTTTATTTATTTTTATTCAGAGATACGTTTTACTACCTTAAAATGAAAATTGTTAAACTTATTTTAATTTTAAAAACCAATGACAAATGAACTGTTGAACTACAAATGAAACATAGTTAATATGTTCTAATATACTTAAATATATTTATTATTAATTAGGGATCCTAGCACTGATCTTATTAGGATCAATTTGATTATTTTTCTAATAAGTACATATAATTTTCAGGAGATATATAGTTTTTGAGTTCTATTTTCATTAAAAACCAATTTTAGGAATAATTTTCCAAAACTCAGCCTTATTCCTCATCTAGAAGGTAAGATGAATCTTCATTAAATATTTCAGCTTCATAGGAATTTTTATTTTTGAGATACAGAAAAATGAGTGAATGAAAGTGAAAAATAACTGTTTAGTATTTTATAAATATACATACATACATTTTATATTTTAGACCCTCAAGACTCACATGAGTAATCATGACGTAGCTAACAACGTCTTCACAAGAACAAATAATGAAAGAAAGAAATTACTGTAATGCGGGGGAAGTTCATAATATACAATCAACAAGAATAAATGTAGGAAATTAAATTTAATAATAACAATAAAATAGGTAAATAGCTAAAAATGAACATTTTACTTAAATAATAATTATTTAGAAGAGAACAGATCTATTCGTCTTTGGGGAATTAACCGAAAACAAATAGAGTATCGTAAAAGTTATAAAAAAAAAAAAAAAATAAAAAATTAAATGAAATATGCGTAGCTTAATTTCCTAGTTTACGAGTAAATACATATTACAGTAACTTAATCAAAGTTAGTAATTTTAGTACTTAGGTACAATAGAAGAACCTTAGGTATAATATGCATCATCATCTTTATTGAAATATCTAATATAAGGGGAGATATTTAAAAAATATAGTCAATTTTAAACTCTATATAACAGGATTAGATTAATATGTTTTCTTAATTGTTTAAGTACCTCACAGCAAATCAACAATGCATTTTAATTTTTAGCCCACGGAAAGAAACACTGACCATTTCGACAACAGTAATGAAGATTTTACCAGTCTGTAATATTTAAAGTAAACTTTTACCAACGCTAATAAAAACCATTTCTTTAATGCCCTGGTAACCTTTATCCAGAAGAGCTCATTTGAGGAGGTCGACTTCACTTGCATTCCTTCATGGAACGAATTGCAAGTAGTTTTGACTGTTATCATTTTACACGTAGGCTGATCTAAATCCGTTTATTTGAAGTAATTAATATTTCTGCTGCTACAAATACCATTTCAATAAAAGAAGCAACCAGATGTCTTAATTTCAAAAGAAATCCTAGTCAGTGGAGTTATCCAAGTTTAATCCCATCTACTACTAGTTGCGTGTGTACCAGTAGCTCTCTCTACATGCTTCTTAAAACTATCAGTGTATCAAGTACATTAGAAATGAATTCAACATTTCAATAATTAAAGAAACATTAAAAAAATAATCATTTAAAAATCTAAATTTATATTATTTAAATTTATTAATTAACTCATATTAACAA
>JAJSOM010000033.1:0-76272 GCA_023052935.1 Piezodorus guildinii
CTTGGAGTGATGCTGCTTATCAGTATCCCTCCAGTATTGCCTGGATCTATTATCAGCAGCCGCCTTAATAAGACCTTTGGCTTTGCTGAGGCTAATTCCGCACACAGGTTCAGGTGTGGGGGGTAGCTGAGCAGAACCCTCCTCGCGAGGCTATTAGCTCTCTCATTTCCTAGGATGCCTGAGTGACCAGGCACCCAATGTACCCGGACTTTATTTAGCAGGAAATGCTTATTAAAAATATGCTTATTAAGATTATTTTTGCATTCTACTAATAATTTGGACCGTGTTATATAACTACCCAAAGCTTCAATAGCAGCTTGATTATCAATATGGACTATCTATAGTTCTGTCTCTCATCCCTTCTGAAATTAGGGTTTAAGCACAGATATTTATAGCCATTACTCCAGCCTGAAAGACTGAGGTATTCTTACCAAGAGAAATGGACAACCCTTCCTTTTGGTTTATCCATTCTCCACATTCCAGCACCTGAGCCTAGCTCTGTCATGGATCCATCTGTATAACAGTTGACTCCATTGCACGGTTTGTGCGAGTCAGTCCTGTTAATCACTGCACAGTAGAGTGTGCCCGTGTATTTCTTTACTTGAAGATCGGAATGCATGGCTAGCACCGAATCTTCATCATTCCTTCTGAACAAGTTGCCATGGTCCCGGTAAACCAGAGAGTTGGATCTTGTTCATAGCTTAGAGAGCCTATAGGCTGTGTTAAGTGCTTGAGTTTCTACTGCTATGTGCAATGGTGTTAGGTTCAGTAGAACTTCCATTGCAGCAGTCGGAGTCGTACTCATAGCTCCGGTTGTCATAAGGCATGCCAGTCTTTGCAGCTTCCCAAGCTGCAGCAAGGATTCGCATGTAATTGCCTTATGCCACCACACAACAGCTGCATATAGGACCATCGGCCTTATAACTGTTTCATATATCCAGAGGACCACATTCGGTTTGAGGCCCCATGTTTTTCCAACAGCCCCTTTACACGCAAAGAGGCCCTTAAGTGCTCTTGTACAGGTTTTGTCAATGTGGCTGTTCCATTTTAATTTACTATTAAGAGTAATTCCTAGATGCTTAACATCACTGCAGATATTGACCTCAGCCTCACCAAGGGGAGGTGGTCTGATTGTTATATTTCTTTTGTAAGTGAAGATACAGAGATTGACCTCTGAGGGTTGATGCTTAGACCATTCGTCTGACACCAGTCCCTTAGTTTCATGGTTGTTTTGAGGAGATCCGATATGGTTTCCGAAAACTTGCCTTCAATTAGCACAGCGATATCATCAGCATATTTCTGTGCATAGGAACCTGCATTGCTCAGGATTTTCAACAAAGAGTCGAGACAACCAGACACCATAGGAGTGGAGATAGCACCTCCCCCCCCTTGTGGACATCCTCCTCTCGGTCTAATCCACAGTCTGGAGTGTCCTAGTTCGGATGTGAGCATCCTTCCCTCCAGCATGGCATTGATCCATCCGGAGATTAGTCCTCCCACTCCTCTCCTTTTTAAGGCTAATGCCATAGTGTCATAAGGAGTTCGGTTAAAGCAACCCTCAATGTCAACAAAGATGCCTGCCACAATATCTCTGTTAATCAGAGTTTTCTTAATCCTAGAGACCAGGAAATGTAAGGCAGTCTCACAGGATTTACCAGGCTGATACGCATATTAAGCACTAGGTAGTGGTTTATCAGCCAGTATATTATCTCTAATATGCCTGTCAATAATTTTTTCCAGAGTCTTCAATAGGAAAGATGTCAGACATATAGGCCTAAACGCCTTGGGATGTTCATAAGAAGCCTTCCCAGGATTAGGTATATATCGTACATTAGTCACATTCCACCTATCAGGTATGTGGTTAAGTGCTAAACTACCTCTCAGAAAAACAAGGAGGTGGGATCGCAGCACCTCAAAGCCCTTTTGAAGTAGAGCTGGAAAAATGACATCAGTGCTGGCTGATTTGAATGGGCAAATGATTTAACTGCCCACTCTAGTCTCCCAGAATTAATTATTCTGTTAGCTTCTGCCCACCTATCTGTATTAATAGTATTCTTTTCCGAGGTGGGATTGTTTGGTTCCTAATCCATCAGCTAGCAGCCAGTGAAGGAAGTGTGCTCTAGCAAGTGCCTTCAGGGTACCAATCTCTGAATCGGTATGGCCCCCTTCCGCACTGATGGCACCCATAGCTCCCTGGCCCGGCCTCTTGGATAGGATTCTATTTACTCTAAAAGCAGAGGATGTGTCATTGATGTCGTTGCGAAAATTTCTCCATGCCCTTCTCTTAGCTTTCCTAATGGCTTTATTGTAGTTGGTCAGTGCTTGCTTATAGGAATTCCAACTACCTGTACTTTTGGCTTTATTGAAGAGTTTCCTAGTAGAAGCTCTCAGCTTGCCAAGTTCACTATTCCACCAGGTAACGTTCCTGTTGGACTGGACAGTACACACACTGTTATTATCAGCGTAGGATTTCATTATTGCCTAAGTAAGTGATCCGTTAAGGCAGTCCAATTGCCATTTGTCTCTAATTGATTTGGGACACTGTCTTATTTCTTGTTGGGTGCAGTAGGAATCCCAGTCAGTAAGTTTGGGGTTCCTGTACACCGACTCAAACATGTCATTAACATCTATGTCAAATCTGATGTATTTGTGATCTGAACATCACTCCTCAAGAGAGACATGCCAGTCCTTAATGAAATCGTTAGCACAGTTAGTGCTTAGTGTTATGTCAATGACCTCTGAACTATTTTTGTTAACAAAGGTGGCAGTATTGCCCTTGTTGTGGATTTCAAGATCATTGCTTAAGATAAACTCTAATAGAGACTCACCTCTCTGATTGTTATTTGAACTGCCCCAGAGTCTGTGGTGAGCGTTGGCGTCCAATGATGCTATCAGGGCGCCTTCGCCTTCCATCCCGGGAACTAGCCTTCTGAGAGCCTCAGTGGGAATGTCCTCTTCATGAGGAGCGCAAACTGTGATCTCCCTTCTCTTATTACCCTCAAGGAGGGTCACTTTTGCAACAGAATTGCCACAAGGGTAATATCATTAGGTTGTTTTTGTACAGTATGCATGTCCTGGAGCGCATGGGCACAGCTATTACACTGTGACCCCGCATCTCCAGCCTCTTTACACTGTCTTTAAGTAGGTAAGGTTCTTGTATTAGAATAATGTCAATATTCTTACCTCTTACATACTGCTGTAGGGCACCACATGCCGCAATGCAGTGATGTAGATTGATCTGCATCAGCCGCAACACCATTACTGCTTTTTGGCCTTGCGTGGGTCACGTCACACCCCGGCAAGCGCAGAGGGACGCCGAAATCACCGGTCCTCCCAGAGGTACCCGGATCAGCGGGCCCCCCGGATCCAGCCGAGGCGCCAACCTCGTACAGTCGCCAGACGGGCGCCGGCCGACCGTGCCTTCCCCGGAGCCCTCCGCAGAGGAACTCGGATCGGCAGGCCCCTCCTAACTCCCACCACAGGGCCACCCCCGCAAGCCAGAGCAGTTTTCTCCTTCATCGAGAGCGGCGCTCCTCCGTCCTGAGCAGGCCCCGTCTTCCTAGCATCGGCCTTGGCAACGGATGAGACCTTGGTAGCCATTTCCTTTGCAGGTTTGAGTGGCCTCTTCTTCTCAAGCAACTTCAGTTGGACCTTGCCCATCCCAAAGGTCACCAGTTAGTTTCTCTCTTCCAAGTATCTAAGGCTAGACTCCGGGATTCTCATCAGGGCAAAGAATCCGTGCCTCTCCTCCTTTACACCCATTATTGACCACCTGTTCACCTCAGGGATTCTATAAGTGTGCTCTGTGAGCCTTTCCCCAGGGAAAAAGCCACCGACTCTGACCGGATTTTCGAGCTCCTCAAAGTCACCAATACGGAGCACTACGCTCCCACTAAGTTTAATATTTTTTATAAATTCCGACAACCAGTCTCTAGAATCCTGATTGTCGCAAACCACCACACAGCCACCCATCTTAAAGCTGAACCCACTAAACTCAGGCTGGGTGCCACCTTTCTCTAGCTGATCGACAAATCGACACCTGCTCCCAGGTGAGCTGTTCAGCTGGGTATCGAGCGGGAATGATAGCTACCTTACTCCCTCCGGCAGCTAGAGCGTATGATTTGACCAAGTTGTATATTTTGCTCTTTTGCCCTTATGTTGATACGATTATATGTTTCTTTTTCTAAGATCTAAGTCTTTGTTTGTTTATTTATTTAACGTCACTTTATGCTACTATGGCTAATCGGAAGATGCTACAGTGGGAGTCCTAAATTTTGCCCATCCAGGTTTTATTAGGATAGGGATCTTTAACGAGTACTTGACATCGCTCAGGCTCGGAACCACCTTTTAACGTCCCCTCTGAAGGACGGCGTAACTAAGGATTTTGCTGCCATTAAAAAATCCTAGGACCACCTGCGGGTTTGAACCCGTGACCTTTAGCATGGGAGGCTGTTACGCTAGCCACCCAGCTACAAATGATCCCAATATCTAAGTGTTAAAATGTTGTTTAGACCAAGAAAATTCAAATTTTAGCATTTAACCCCTGTCAAACTATTTTAATCAGAATGAATCCTTAAAGACCCTTACATTTCACATCGGTTTAGCTTAATTAACCCAAATCCTATAGCTATTTTTGAGAATATTGCAAAACGGTGAAAAATTTACGGTATAAAGTATAAACCCTCGATTTTGGTGAAACAGTTGATGTATCATCTCGGGAATATAGTTGTCCTAAGTTTGAAATTTCAGTTGTGTACGAATTTCTGTTTTATATTGGACTTACCACACACACACGGAAATATTTCGGTGACTTAGTTACTATGATGTTCAGAAGACGGAATACTAAGAACAGGGATGTGAGACAATTGCAGAACGCCATAGAAAAAAAAAGAAAAAAAAAAGGTTTTTGGACTGAGGGGATCCTAAAACATGATTTCCCATGGAAAATTTTCACGATCGCATTGCTTTCTTGTACTATGCATTTCATATATAAGCAACAAAAAATAGGAGGTATAAATGTTTTTCTTACATTAAAATACTTTTTGATCTTCATGAAGCCGATTTTATTTTACCGTGAAAAGCCGAAAGAACTTATCTCTTCACATGTATAATATCTATTACTTGTTTTTATACTTTTAAATACTATCCTAACAAATTTAATTATAAAATTCTTCTTTTTATAGTATTTCTGTTAAAATATTTATTATTACAAGAAAAAAAATATATTTATTACAATGGTTATATGTTATTCCACTAGTTGTGGGAGCCGATCCTAGAGTCAACTGGGGCAATGTTTGTAAGAAAGTCAAGCCTGTCTTAAAAGTCACTCTTCCCATTGTCATCGGAGCTGGAAAAGAACTTATTGGAGGTTAAAAACTTAGAAATCTCCTAAATAAATTCTTTCTTCAAGACTATTTATTTATTTTTTACTCTACCTTCCTTTTATCCAAATCCAAATATTGTATTGAAGTAGAAAAGGAATCGCTACGGGACAGAGGCTATGGGATTCACTAAAATAGAATCATTGCTAAATAAGAATCTTATATAAGATCAATATACACATGCGCGTGAGTATAGCAGTCATATTTCAAGTCGGCTCTCGGATTTCTTGCTTTTACAGTTGGATTTCACTTCAGCACAGTCTTGAAAACATCATCAGACTTCAGGATAACAACAACAGTTATTATTGGAGCAAACAACGGTAAGTTGTGTTATAATTTACAGTGTAAAGTGAATGCTGAGTCACCTCTTCATATCAGCTGATTGCCAATAGCTAGGCAAGGCTGGTCTTGCTTAACTTTGTCTAAGTTATTGTTTTTTTCCCCACATCTGGTTATTATTTAATTACTTTCTATACATGAAATGCGATATTATCATCAAGTAATGTCCTCCAAAGCTTCAACTAAAAGATCTAGATCTAGTGGTTCAATCCCGTCACCTACAAAACAAAGACCCCACCGTGATACTAATAAAAGATTAAATTTACAAGTAACCCCTTCCGGTACTAATTCTGAATCTGAACCACAACCTGGCACATCGTCATAGGGATGACTGACGAATCACCGTTTTTCACCCCAAATCCTTTTCAGATTTTACATAATGAAAAAGAAAACATGGAATCTACTCCTATACCCAGTGAACCACGGCCTCCTCCAATATTTGTCAAAAATATTAGAAATTTCCAGTTGTTGTGTGCGCAATTGAACAAAATTACCGAATCTACCAGCTACTACTGTATGAGTAGAATCAATGATACCAAAATATCTTCAACTACTGCCGAGACATATAGAAAAATACTGAAATATCTAACTGAAACAAAGCAGATTTCCATACCTATAAGCTACGCCAAGAGAGAGCTTTAAGGTTTGTAATCAGAAACTTACACCCCTCGACACCAGTTGAAGCTATTAAAGAAGAACTAACGGAAATGGGCTATAAAGTGCGGAAAGTCACTAACGTCCTATAGGATACAATTCCTCTACCTCTCTTTTTTGTGGATTTGGAACCAGCTGAAGGAGTTGAAAAAATCTCTGACCTCAATAGATTGTACTATTCCAGTGTAAGAGTTGAAAAACCTTACACAAAGAGAGAGATAATTCAATGCCATAATTGTCAAGCATATGGTCATACTAAAACTTATTGTCATCACATACCACGCTGCGTGAAATGCGGTGAACAGCACAGGTCTGTGGAATGTACGAAACCAAAATCAACACCCGCTGTATGTGCTCACTGCCTCAAGGACCACCTGGCCAACTATAAAAGATGCCAAATCTATAAGGAACTCAGGACCAGGTTTCAAAAACCTCTAGTACTGGATGAAACAACAAGACATGCAAGCACCAGAAGAGAACCCTCTAAACTTATTGATGCCAATGTATCATTTGCCCACCTACTTGGAGGTGGGATTCAAAGTACCGAAGCCGTGGCCCTGCCGGAACTAATAAATATACCTCAATCCATTCCACATATACCTCTTTCTCAAAATGTAACCAATCCTAACAATCCTAATCCACCACAAATCTCTCATATTCCTCCTCCTTCAAATGCCACAGACCTTACTAGTTTGATGACATCCTTTATCTCCGAAATCAAATCCCTTGTTATGCCTACTCCTTACGAACCTTGTATCAAATCTCATTCCTGCCTTACAAAAACCATAAATGACCTCACCTAATTCCTTATCCATTCTCCTTTGGAATGCAAATGGTGTTAGAACTCACACTGACGAACTTACAGCCGTACTGCAAGACAAAAACGTTGATGTTGCACGCATTACTGAAACTAGACTAACCACTAAACAGTACTTCAAAATACCAGAATACATAACATACCGGACAGACCATCCAGACGACAAAACCCATGCCGGTACTGCTGTCATTGTCCGCCGATCCCTTTCCCATCACTTACACCCACTTCCCGCCCACGATTACCTACAAGCAACTTCCATTATAATCAAAACCTTTTCCTTTCCGCTCATCATCGCATCAGCATACTGTCCTCCTAAACATCCCATTTCTTCCGCCCAATTTGGATCCTTCCTCAACTCCTTGGGTAATCACTTCATTTTGGGTGCGGACTTAAACACCAAGCACCAACAATGGGGTTCCAGAACCACTAACTCTCGTGGACGGACATTGCAGTCTGCACTCAACTCCCGACGCTTTCATCTCCTACTTTCCGATTCTCCTACCTACTGGCCAACAGATCCTAACCGTAATCCTGACATCCTCGACTTCTTTATCTACAGCGGATTAGGCTCCCTGAACAATTCCATAACTCGCCTTGATGAACTATCCTCTGATCATAGTCCATTAATCCTAAATGTATCCATAACTCCTATTCCGAAACATTTCTCACCGTCATTCATTAGAGGCCCTGTCAACTGGAACCTCTTCCGCGAAATCCTCACCAATGATATTGACCTCAGAGTACCTCTCAAAACCCAAACTGACCTTGATGATGTCGTATATTCCTTTACAACCTCGATTCAACAAGCTGCCTGGACTGCCTCCTCTTCCAAACAATCCCAAAGAATTCCTAACAAAAGCCATTTACCACAACACCTGAAGGACCTCATCAACACCAAACGCCGAGCCAGATCATTATGGCAACGCACCCGCCACCCAGAAGATCCCCGCTCTTACAACTTTCTTTGTAGAAAATTAAAGCGGGAGAGTTGGCGATATTCCGTTCCCAATCCTACAATTCCCACCTTTCCTCTCTCTCGACTCGTGACGCATCCCTATGGAATGTCACGAAGAGAATTCTAAAATCCCACACCATTTCCCACCCTCTCCGGCGCTGTGATAGTTCCTGGGCTGCTTCCGACAAGGATAAAGCCGAGGAATTCGCACAGCACCTTTCCAAAGTTTTCACTCCTCATCCTGAGCTCAATCCAACCCATACTGCAACAGTTGAAGAGTTCCTTATGTCACCAATACCACTATTCTTACCACCTAAAGCAGTTAATCCATCTGAGGTTAAATATCTTCTTAAAAAGCTTCCTCTCCGTAAATCCCCAGGATACGACCTCCCTACTCCTCAGATCTTAAGACAACTACCTCCCAAAGCCATTACATTTCATGCATATCTCTATAACTGTATCCTATGCACTACCTATTTCCCTCTCTTATAGAAACATTCAACTATCATCCTTTTCCTAAAACCAGGCAAACCTTCTCACAGCACTTCATCTTACAGACCTATTAGCCTGCTCCCGATCCTCTCCAAAATCTTCGAAAAACTCCTACTAAAACGAATCCTAGCCAAATTTCAAAATTTTCCTTCACATCAGTTTGGATTTCGTCCTCAACATTCCACGGTTCAGCAAGGACTCCGAGTTGTAGACCACATTTCCTCCGCCCTTGAGCGCAAGGAGTATTATTTGGGTGCCATAGCTCAAGCTTTTGACCGGGTGTGGCACCCAGGATTGCTCTTCAAGCTCAAAACCCATTTACCCCAATCCTTATACCTAGTCCTCGGATCCTATCTATCAAACCGCTCCTTCCGAGTTCGCTGTGGGGTATAATTTTCCAACCTTTATACCGTTGAGGCCGGTGTTCCCAAAGGCAGTGTCTTGGGACCCGTTCTCTAAATCCTCTACACCGCCGATGTCCCATAGCGAATCCTTTTCTACTTCAATACAATATTTGGATTTGGATAAAAGGAAGGTATAGAGATAGAATAATAAACAAATAAATAGTTTCGAAGAAAGAATTTATTTAGGAGATTTCCAAGTTTTTAACCTCCAATAAGTTCTTTTCCAGCTCCGATGACAATGGGAAGAGTGACTTTCAAGACAGGCTTGACTTTCTTCCACACATTGCCCCAGTTGACTCTAGGATCTGCTCCCACAACTGGTGGAATAACATATAACCATTATAATATTTTTTTTTTTATAATAATAAATATTTTAGCAGAAATACTATAAAAAACAGAATATTATAATTAAATTTGTTAGAAGAGTATTTAAAAGTAAATAAACAAGTAATAGATATTATACATGTGAAGAGATAATTTTTTTCGGCTTTTCACGGTAAAATAAAATCGGCTTCATGAAGATCAAAAAGTATTTTAATGTACTTTCAAATATCTCGGAAAGCCTAGCAGTCTCTTCTAACTAGGCCTGGTTAATAGAGAGAATGGTATGAATGGTCCTATACAAATCTCAATAATTGATATGGAGTGACCAATTATGTGTGGTAGCAAGCGTTCTGTGTTAGGAAAACAACATTTATACCTGCTATTTTTTGTTGTTTTTCAATGTATGAAATACATAGTACAAGAAAGTATTGCGATCTCGAATATTTTCCAATTTAAGTTTTCATGGGAAATCATGTTTTAGGGTCCTCTCAATCCAAATCACTTCTTTTTCCCCCGGGCTTTCTGCAATTGTCTCACATTCCTTTCCTTAGTATTCCGTCTCTCTAACATCCAAATAACCAAGTCCCCGAAATATTTCCGTGTTTGTGTGGTATGTCCAATATAAAACGGAATTAAGGATTTGGGTTAATTAGCTAAACCGATGTGAAATTTAAGGGGTTTTAAGGATTCATTCTGATTCAAATAGTCTAAATGGGGTTAAATGCCGATATTTTAACTTCTAGATATTAGAAAAAGAAACATAATCTTATCAACATTAGTAAAAAAGAAAAGAATATACAACTTGGTCGAATTTAATAACCGAAAATTGATTTGGTAATTTTTTTTCACTTAAGAATAGTAAAATACACGGATATATACCGTTAGAAATGAATATATATATATATATATATATATATATATATATATATATATATATATATATTTTAAAAAAAAGTTTATAATATACAAAGATAGCATAAGAAAATGTAAAGTGAGGAATTGGACATAAACTTAAACAATAACTTAAAAAAATTGGTGTTGCCGTTTCGGAGGATTAAGACCACAAACACCGTGTCGGCAAAATTGTATATATTACTTAATGTATAACATGTGTTTTCAACGAAAGTAAATGTAATTCTATAAGCTTTTGTTTACTTTAACTTCCTTAATCGTTTTTAATATTGGAGGTAAGTTAAAGTCCTGTGTTATTACATGATAATAATAATATGCTTACTGAACCCGAAGATTCGATGCCAATACCAAACTCCGCCTTCACAGACTCATCCAATCTATACCGTTCAAGCCCAAGCCCCCGAGATAAGTCTTAGCGCAATCCTCCCATCCTGTTTTGGCCTACCTTTCGGACGCCTACCAGTCGGATCAGCGAATACCAACTTTCACGGAATCCGACTAGCTCCGAGCCCAACAACAATTTATATTCACAGGGTTTGTAACAAAAATCGGTTCAGAGGTTTCGGAAAAAAAGCCGCAGACGGCGTATGGAGTACACAATTATAATTTAACATATTTTCATTCATAAATATGAACATAAAAAAAAGAACGTATTGCCAGTCTGATCGAATTCAAATATAAAGTCATCAGTGGCAAAATATTTATCATACTTACTTTGGCCTTTGAGCTCTGGTTCTAGAGAATTGATGAGTTCCTCCAATTCTTCATCCCTGAGTTCTTGGTTGTCCTCTGAATCAGTAGGGATGAATTAATAAAAAATATATTACATCAAATTTTAATATCGGTGTTATTTCTCTCTTTTTAATATCCTTACCGGCAGGCGCCATGTGGACTGCCATGACGCAGACTCCAAGGAAGAGAAAAAGGACGAGCTTAGACATGGTGCTGTGTGGTGGTGATACTGAAGAGACTGAGGAAAATCATTCCTTATATAGCGATTTGGGTTGGGAAATTATAGGCAATTGTAAACAATTCCGATTGTTTTTGCTAATGAACTGTTTACTCGTGTACGATTTAGCTTTTAATAACAGTTAATTTTAACTATGAATCGTTGAATATGCCTCGGATATACTGCACATATTATAGAGACGCTAATTTAAGCATCTTTGCACCTCAAGTCCTCTAGATATGAAGATATTCTTATAGAATCAATTCTAAAAATAATAATTTTAAAAAGAAATTTTAGAGAATTTTTCTTTTTTACTGCAGAGAATATATGATGGAGAAGTACGTGTAAGGCTTCAATTCGTCATATATTGTCGGCCGAAACGTCAGCACATGATAAAATATGTTTACCTTAATATTATATATAAGTAGTACTTATTTATATAAATTTAGAACTCCCAGTATAGCATTGTCCGATTAGCCACAGTAGCGATTAGCGATCCCGGGTCCCAAACTCGATCAAAGGCCTGTTCTACGATGACATCGCTGGATAGTGGTTTGACTGGTTCGGAATCCGAAGTAAAGGTCTGGAATAGTGTGATGAGAATCAATAATTGGGTATATACGTTTCAGAAGGAGTTTTCCTAGGACTTTACCCATGATACACAAAACAGATATGGGGCGGTAGGGAGATTTCAGATGGCTTTTTGGGTTCAGGCATCATTTTTACTAGTAGTAATCACGAAAAGAGAACACGAACACTTTGGTTTGATAAGGAGTGTGAAACCGTTACAAATGCAAATAATGTGGCATACCAAGTTACGATCAGCAGAAGGACTCGGCACACTGCAGAAGAGTACAGGACCAGGAGAAGAGTGTAGAAGCGACCCCATCGTGAAAAGGAGAGGCAACATAAACATGCTGATTTGGTAAATATGGGAAAGATGAGAATTGAAAAAAAATGCCCATAAATTCTAGCAGGTAGCTAAAAAAACTCGGAAGCCTTTCAAGCAAATCTCATCTATGCGTAAAAAACAACAAAGGGACCTCCTAACAGATACCGAGTTATGTATGGCGGTATGGAAGAGGTACTTCCAAGCCCTGTTAAATTGAGAGGCTAAAATAGTTGGAGATCGCTCTTGTTATGTGCCACCCGAAGGACATCTGGAGCTTCCTGATGATGAGGTAGTCACCCAGGCAATAGAGCGGCTCAAGAACAATAAAACCTCTGGCATCGATGGCCTACCAGCTGAATTTTTCAAGCAGGGATCATCCGTAAATCGGACACTACCAGGGTCGATTCATGCGCGGAAAGTCAACAATAGACCAGATTTTCAGTCTTTGTGGAATTTGTTGTATGTTATCTTGTAAAATGTTGTAATACGAAATTGTTTTGATAAGAGAAGTTGGTTCAGGGTGCAGTCAATATAACACACAATTAAGCGTAAACTTAATTTATTGGTGCCGACGTTTCGGCCTAAATTATAGGCCTTCTTCAGGGTGATTGTGTGAGCTAAGAAAGCGTCACTAACAATCATTCATTGTTCTTTTATCATTTTTTTTTTCATTTGCTTAGTCTCTCATTATACATTCTTATTGAAATATTATTATTATAATATTGTTTACTTCCATAATGTATATCTATCATCTTATCAATTATTTTTAGAGCTGTCATCTATGCCTTATAACTATTATCTTAATTTTTTGTTTTCCATACTTTATAACTGTCATCTTATTATCATATTACTTTCAATTTTATGTTTTTTCCCATATTATATTACTGTCACAATATTATTATTACGTACCTAATGCATTATTAAGTCTATAGTTACATTGGGTTTTATCTTTTTTTCTTAGCACGGATGAAGGCCCACAATTTCCTTAAATTTTACCAGGGGGCCAACGAAACTCGGAAGCCTTTCAAGTAAATCTCCTCGCTGGGTGAAAACAACAAAGGGACCTCCTAACAGATACCGAGTTATGTATGGCGGAATGGAAGAGGTACTTCCAAGCCCTGTTAAATTGGAGGGTAAAATAGTTAGAGATCGCTCTTGTTATGTGCCACTCGAAGGGCATCTGGAGCTTCCTGACGATGAGGAAGTCACTCAGGCAATAGAGCGGCTCAAGAACAATAAAACCTCTGGCATCGATGGCCAACCAGCTGAATTTTTCAAGCAGAGATCATCCGTAAATCGGACACTACCAGGGTCGATTCATGCGCGGAAAGTCAACAATAGACCAGATTTTCAATCTTTGTGGAATTTTGGAAAAAGGGAGAGAATACGGACTTAAGACACATCACCTGTTTCTTGACTTCTATGATGCATTGATCGGGAAGAACTGAACAATATCCTTCAACGAACCGAACGTACCTCCTAAACTTGTTCGTTTGGTCAGGATGAGCATAAATGGCAATGAATGCTTTGTATAAGTCCAAAGAAAGCGATTGCAGGGTTTCTCGACAGTAAGATGAGTAAGGCAAGAGATTCTCCTCTTTAATCTCCACCTTGAAAAAAAAATATGAGAATCCGGAATCCAGACGACAGGCACTGTATTCAACAAAACAGTTCAGCTGCTTGCATAATATGATTATATTGACATCATTGGAAGGTCGTATCAGGCTGCATTGCAAGCATTCCTGACACTCGATCGTGCGGCAAGCCGTCTTGGCCTTATCGTCAACCAAAACAAGACCAAATATATGGTGTCTGATCAGCCACCCCGACAAATTGGTAATGAAGTAGCATTTGGCCCTTACATGTTCAAACAAGTGTTGGAATACACATACCTTAGTACACAAGTAACGTGTGACAACAGTATATCAGTGGTGATAAAGAGAAAAAGAATATCAGCGAATCGTTGTTATTATAGACTCCGCTCACACTTTTCAAGCAAACTTGTTTCGCAACGCACTATGGTCATTCTCTACAAAACCCTCATTCGCCCTGTCCTGACTTAAAGTTCTGAGACCTGGACCACTACAAAGGCAAATGAGAGAGACCTTCTAACTTTCGAAAGGAAAATCCTTAAAATAATCTATGGGCCCACCTGTGAGTGTAGAGATTGGAGAAGGAATGTGGAATATAAGAATATAGATATATATGGCCTCTATAACGATGCTGACATTGTTGCAATTACCAAGGCAGGGTTGTTAAGGTGGGAAGGACACCTCGCAAAGATTCATTATATTTTAAGACCGAAGAAGATACTGACGGAGCAGCAGTGCGGCCGGCGAAAGGTTGAGAGACCCAGGTTGAGGTGGTCGGATAGTGTTGAACCTGATTTAAGGACTATCGAAGTAAGGCAGTGGATGGCGATTTCTAGAGGAGGAAGCCAAGATTAGCTTGCGGGTGGTAGAGCTGACTTAATCATAATGGGAGTATATTTGGGTAAAATTTAATTTTTTTTTCTGAATTTATCCTATCCTAGAAATGATTCACGTAATTCTGACCTCCAGTTTTTATTTCGGACATCTCACTCTACAATTCAGCAATCCCACCGTGTGGTGGATGTTAAATCCTCTACATTGGAGTGCGAAATGCTTTGCACGGGTGCTTTTCTCGACGTGGAACAAGCGTTCGATCGAGTCTGGCTCCTAGGACTCTTTTATAAACTCCGTCAATTCCTTCCCGCAACATACTTCCTCATAATCCGTTCCTACCTCACTAATAGAACCTTTCAAGTAAATCATAACCTTTCCTACTCTTTCATATTTTCTCAGTCTGCAGGTGTATCTTAAGGTAGTATCTTAGGTCCCATGTTTTATACGGTATATACAGCTGATATCCCACTCCATCCTAGCACTGTCCTCACAACTTACGCGGATGATACTTGTGTGTTATCCGTCCATAATGATCCAACCGCTGCATCCCAAATCCTTCAGTCACACATCACAACCATTGAGGAATGGTGTAAGAACTGAATGATTAAAATAAATTCTAAAAAATCCAACCAAATTACCTTTACCCTTCGTCGAAAACCGATGACCTCATGCCCTACCGTATCCTTTAATAATACGCCACTCATACCTGTTGAACAAATCCCGAAACCTAGGACTCCATCTTGACAAACGTCTTATATGGAACCCTCACACGGGACTAAAACGAAAAGAAACTGCGCGTAGAAACCGATTACTACAACACTTACTAGACAAACGTTCAAAACTTCCAATTCACTACAAAAAGCTCATTTATATTACTGTCATCAGACCCATCTGGACATATGAAATCGAGCTTTGGGGCTCTTCTAAGCCATCTAATTCCTCCCTTATCCAATCCTTACAATACAAAAGCCTTCGCTAATTCCTAAATAAATCATTTCGTCACAAATAAAATCATCCATAACGACCTTAATACCCCATTAGGGGCTGATCTTTCTCGTAACAGATATACCACTTTTAATACCAAACTCCCAACCCATATAAACCCTCTTGTCCGCAACCTATCAACCTCATATTCATATAACAACCACATATTCCTGACAACACTCCGAGGTGATTGAAAAGAAGATGGCCCCGGGATCTACTTACTTAAAGAAACATCAAAGTACTACCGCTAGGTAGTTTTATCACAAGCCTTTTACGCCTTTTATTATAATTCATCACTTTTACTTCTTGTATGTATGTAATATTCAGTTGTAAATTTCAATAAATATTAATTTAAAAAAATAAAATAATTCATAATTATTTTTTATTAATCACGGTGTCCTGATTCCAATTAATCAATTTTTCAATATCATCAAAAATAACTGTTTTATTGAACTAAAGTATTTATAATCTGTCACAATTTTTGAAATAATTGCCTAATAACTTCTTGTAACGTAAGCCCTCAAACATTGAAGGGGTTAACTTATATATATATATATATATATATATATATATATATATATATATATATATATATATATATATATATTGTGGATGTAATTAGTTGACCGTTGAGAATTACTGGAAGGAAATAGTCCGCGTGGCGGTCATTAAATGAAACAACTAAATATTTGAAACTATTCAACTTCCAGATATATATATATATATATATATATATATATATATTCGATTAAAAAGGTTCATTATTGACATTAATAAGCCAAAAATAAAAATA
Source organism: Piezodorus guildinii (assembly GCA_023052935.1). Classification (NCBI taxonomy): domain Eukaryota; kingdom Metazoa; phylum Arthropoda; class Insecta; order Hemiptera; family Pentatomidae; genus Piezodorus; species Piezodorus guildinii. The sequence continues at coordinate 16,323 of JAJSOM010000033.1, forward strand.
ACAGAAAAACATTAAGAAAAGTAAGTAATAATGTAGTGAACGAGATGAAGAGGTGAAAAGGTGGTGGTGATTAAATAAAAGGATTCATTCTTGTGGTGAATGACTAACGTTTATATGTCATAGGTTTTTAAAATTATATTTACTTAAAAATTTCTGTTGAATATAATTTGTGTGAGTGTGAAATAAAGTTACCAATATAGAAAATACTTCATGAGCACACAATACTTTATTTAGTGGCGCCTTCGAAGGCTGGCTGTGATTATATTAATCCGGGTTGAGTGTGTAAGTTGGTCATTTCACTATCTAGTTGAAGGAGCTTTAACATTTTCAATTGCCTTTAATATTTTTTTGTGTCACTTTTAATTGTAATTTTTTTGTCTTTTGCTAAAAAAAGCAAATTCATTCTATGAAGCGTGAACCTAATAATATTCAAGATGATTCGAAGAGAAGAACCCCTTGAAGCGGTAAAAGACTAGACATTCCTCGGTACAAACCGCAGATATGGAGAAATAGATGAAGAGATATAAAATGAAATTATAAAGAAAACAGACAGTGTATATTGCCAAATGTTCAACACTGTCGTAGGGAAACGATAAAACTGCACGTCTTCAAAGCAATCTACCTTCTAATCCTTTTTTATGGGAGCTAGAGCTGGGTTCCTCTAGACAAACATTTAATTGCAGTAGAGGTGAAATATCTGAGAAGAGTGGCTGGCCGAACTCGGAGAGATCTCATAAGAAATAAAATAGCATGTGAGGAATTAGGGGTGAAACCCTGAAAAGAGATCTAGGAGAAGAGACAACTAAAGTGGTTCGGTGCGTGTAGAATGGGTGAAAATCGCTACGTAGGTTTCTTAAAGCCTGGCCAAGGGGCAGGAGACCATGAGGCAGGCCTTGAATGTCTTGGATGGATAGAATGACTCGATTGGGAGAAAACAGAGGGAAGAAGCTTGATGTCATGAAAGCGTTGGAGGGTTTGGGTCGAGGCACCTTCACACCGAAAGGCACAGGAGAGGAAGTTAAAGAAAATAAGTAGAAAGAGAAGTTCATTCGTTTAGATCGTTTCGACTGCCAGAAAGAGAAAGTGGACTAGCTCAGACATGTTGGAAGTTGTTCTCAAAGACTGAGGAATATAGGAATATCAGTTCTTATATATATTGATATTTGGTTGATACTATATGAGACGTTGATTTCCAAAAGGTACTAAAGGACATTTTTTACGAAATTAATATTTTTACACATTTGTATTCCCATCATTTAGTTTTATCTAAATAATCTATATTTTATTAACTTATGAATTCTCAAGTCCTTAAAAAACGCGACTTAGAAATGCGGTCATTTTCAAAAAGTACTAATTACGCAGTTAATTATTTTCGTTCCAAATCATTCTAAAAAAAAATCATTTCATAACATTAATATGATGTTGTTATTATAGTAAAAAAATAATTCTAAATTTTTAGGCAAAAATACCCAGTTGAATAATATAGTAACGAGAGATTTTCGCGCTTCCTGTAAAATATCCTAGAATGGATATAGTACCTTTTGGAAATCAACGTCTCATATGTGGAACTGTAAATATTTCCTATTGGTTCTGCTAACGAACTGTTTAATTAGTAATATGTTTTTAGCCTTTGACTCGGATAAATGTTATTATTCGGAGGTAAGCATACATAAATAAGTATATTGACGTTCGTTATTGTTTACCCTATGGGGCATGATTATAGCGACGGAAAACAAGATTAATAATTCAATCTCAGATGATAATTCTAGCAAAGGCAAATACAGATTAATCAACCCCTAATATGTTATTTTTTACCAGCTGTGATATATATTTTTTTTTTTTTTTTTTTTTTTTTTTTTTTTTTTTTTTTTTTTTTTTTTTTTTTTTTTTTTTTTTTTTTTTGCGAAACCCATTTATAGCTTACCTAGACTATCTACTGAAATAAAATGAAAATGAAGAAATATACCGAAAACGTATTTTACTTTCACATTCTAAATATGAAATTTATAATCAGTGAAATTACATCGATTGTGTATCCTTAAGTATTATACATATAATTTCTCTTGAAGATATCCAATACCTAGACACTTATATATGACATAAATTATATAAAATATTCTCAATCCCTGATATTCTCAATCCCGATCACGTTGAATGTATAGGAGCAGAATTCAATATTGCACTTTAAATGTCTCTCCCACCTAAAGCATTCCATCCTTCCGAAATATCCAACATCATTCACAGATTACCTTATCGAAAAGCTCCTGGTCATGACCTAGTCACATCATTTATTTTAAAACATCTTCCTCAAAAAGCCATCATATACCTCACCGACATTTGCAATGCTTTACTTCGCACTAAATATTTTCCTGACTTCTGAAAATTATCCATTGTAAAAATGATTCCTACACCCAAAAAGCCACCTGAAAATCCGCCCTCCTATATGTATAATAGGAAAACTCCTTCTGAAACGTATATATCTAATTATTGATTCTCATCACACTATTCCAGACCTTTAATTCGGTTTCCGAACCAGCCACTATACTATCCAGCAATGTCATCGTGGGGTGAACGTTTTCTCCTCTGCACTGGAGCCTTCCTCGACGTAGAACAGGCCTTTGATCGAGTGTGGCACCCGGGGTTGCTAATCGCTACTGTGGCTAATCGGACAATGCTATACTGGGAGTCCTAAATTTATATAAATAAGTACTACTTATATATAATAGTAAGGTAAACAAATTTTATCATGTGCCGACGTTTCGGCCAACAATATATGCCTTAAACGTACTTCTCCATCATATATTCTCAGCAGTAAAAACTTTTTTATAAATTTTTTTTCTAAAATTTCTTTTTAATATTATTATACTGAGAATTGATTCCATAAGAATATCTTCAGATCTAGAGGACTTGATGTGCAAAGATGCTTAATTTAGCGTCTGTATAATATGTGCAGTATATCCGAGGCATGTTCAACGATCGACAGTTAAAATTAACTGTTATTAAAAGCTGAATCGTACACGAGTAAACAGTTCATTAGCAAAAACAATCGAAATTGTTTACAATCGCCTATAATTTCCCAGCCTAAATCGGTATATAAGGACTGATTTTCCTCAGTATCTTCAGTATCACCACACACCAAGCAACATGTCTAAGCTCGTCCTTTTTCTCTTCCTTGGAGTCTGCGTCATGGCAGTCCACATGGCGCCTGTCGGTAAGAAATATTAAGACGAGAGAAATAACACTGACATAAAAATCTGTAGTGAAATATTTTTTAATAATTCATCCCTACTGATTCAGAGGACCAAAAAGAACTCAGGGATGAAGAATTGGAGGAACTCATCAATTCTCTAGAACCAGAGCTCAAAGGCCCAAGTAAGTATGATAAATATTTTGCCACTGATGACTTTCTATTTGAATTCGATCAGACTGGCAAATAAGTTATTTCGTTTTTTATGTACATATTTATGGATAAAAAATCTTAAATTATAATTGTGTACTCCATACGCCGTCTGCGGATTTTTTTCCGAAACCTCAGAAGTTGATATCCGCCGACTAATTTTAAAATAACGGCCAATTAAATATGATGTAATTCAATAACTTAATTATTTTTTAAGTTTGAGAAAAACTTATTAGAGTTTTTTAACAAACAAATTTTGAAAAATTATAAAAATGAAATAGAATAGAAATTTTATCTGAAGATCTTTTTTATACCATGTATTTTGTACTTTTTTACGATATTCTCATAAACGGCTCTAACGATTCTGATTAAACTTACAATATCGATGTAAAATTTAATGAGATGTTGTAAAAGTCGCTAGATTTTCCTAGTGTAATTTAAAAATAATTTCAAATTTGAAAACACTGCAAATTATTAGAAAAACATTTATTATTTCCAAAAAAACATATTAAGGTATAACTGTTTAAATAGCTGTTAGCAGACAATTAATTAATCTGAAAATCAATGAATAGTTCGAAGAACAGTGGTATATCTTCAGTACTAAGTTAAGAACAATATATTTCTGCTAATTTTGAACTAATTTCAAACGATTCTTTTTAATTTTGTAGGAAATTAAAACCTAAAGGAATAACACAACGTGGCCATTTACTTTGAAGGATGAACAAAGGCTAAAGGTTTTCGAAAATAAGGTACTGCATAATATTCGGTCCGTAATGAGATGAGACCACTGGAGATTTTAGAAGGTTGCACAACGCGGAATTGCCGAGCTTGTACCCTGTGAATATAATTGAGTTGATAGCATCGCGAAGACTGAAATGGGCGAGTAAAGTTGTTGGGCTCGGTGATAGTCGGGTTCCGAAAAAGTTGCCTTAGTTATTATGATGTTCAGAAGACGGAATACTAAGCACGGGGATGTGAGACGATTGCAGAATGCCCGAAAAAAAAAAGAAGAAAAAAAAAAGGTTTTTGGACTGAGGGGACCCTAAAACATGATTTCCCATGGAAAATTTTCACGATCGCAATACTTTCTTGTACTATGTATTTCATATATAAACAACAAAAAATAGGAGGTATAAATGTGCATAGCTGACCACACATAATTGGTCACTCCATATCAATTATTGAGATTTGTATAGGACCATTCATTCCATTCTCTCTATTAACCAGGCTTAGTTAGAAGAGGCTGCTAGACTTTCCGAGATATTTGAAAGTTCATTAAAATACTTTTTGATCTTCATGAAGCCGATTTTATTTTACCGTGAAAAGCCGAAAGAAATTATCTCTTCACATGTATAATATCTATTACTTGTTTATATACTTTTAAATACTCTTCTAACAAATTTAATTATAAAATTCTTCTTTTTATAGTATTTCTGTTAAAATATTTATTATTATAAAAAATATATATATATTTATTATAATGGTTATATGTTATTCCACCAGTTGTGGGAGCCGATCCTAGAGTCAACTGGGGCAATGTGTGGAAAAAAGTCAAGCCTGTCTTGAAAGTCACTCTTCCCATTGTCATCGGAGTTGGAAAAGGACTTATTGGAGGTTAAAAACTTAAAAACAAAATAAAGAAATCTCCTAAATGAATTCTTTCTTCGAAACTAATTATTTCTTTATTATTCTATCTCTATACCTTCCTTTTATCCAAATCCAAATATTGTATTGAAGTAGAAAAGGATTCACTATGGGACAGAGGCTATGGATTTACTAAAATATAATCATAGCTAAATATTGGGTTGATGCAAAATTAATACAGGTTTTTAGTAGGTATTGTAAATACGCCATATATTTACTTTAACCATATATATTTAATCAAAATAATTTCCATCTGAATCAATAAACTATTGCCAACGTTCAACAAGCTTTCTTATTCCACCAGAAAAAAAATCCGAATCCCTGGACTCAATGAAATCACGAAAAGAATTTTCAATGTCGTCCTGGTTTTGAAAATTTTTCTCCCTCAAAAAGTTGTCCAGATGCCTGAAAAAGTGGAAGTCTGTAGGAGAGAGGTCAGGTGAATAAGGCGGATGTTGGAGAACTTCGTAGCCCAACTCGTGCAGTCGTCGAAGCGTTGGTTGTGCAACGTGTGGTCTGGCGTTATCGTGGAGCAGGATCGGCCCCTTCCGATTCATCAATGCTGGGCAAAGACGTTGCAATTTTTGAGTTCCGAGTTTCGCCGCCATTTCTCGTGTCGTTTTGGTAGGGTCTTCTTCCACTTTTGACCTCAGCTGGTCGTTGTCCAGAGCAAGATGACGGCCCCGACCTTCCTTGTCTTCGAGGTCGAAATCTCCTCTGCGAAACTTCTGGAACCAACGCTGCACCGTGCACTCATTAATAGCCCCCTGACCCCACACTTCATTAATATTGCGAGCCGTTTGCGCAGCGCTGCGCCCTAATTTAAATTCGTAAAAAATAAATTTGACGAAAATCGCACTTTGACATTTTCGATTCAAGACCTTTGAACACACTGAACAAAACGATTTTACTAAACAAATTCATGGTGAAAGAGAGGGTATTAGATAAGGTTTGTTTTGGTATAATAATGATCAATGTTAGGATTAGCTTTGTTTACACAATTGGAATTAAGATATTGCAATAGAGGAAACCTGCATTAATTTTGCATCAACCCAATAAGAATCTGAGAATAATATACAGTCAGAGAAAGGTCCGGGAATACCAATTAAAAATAACTATTATCTTTTTGAACTGTTTGATCGTTGAGGAAAATTAGATTAACGTTCTTTGTTGATATGAATAATTTATTGGGATAGATTAATTAAACAATATACAATAAAGTATTGAAACTAACAAGCTTTGAATGTTAACGAATAAAGGAAGATAGAAAGTGGTTACATTTTTTTTTTTTTTTTTTTTTTTTGGCGCATCTCTTCTTTTCTTTTTGCTGAAAAACGGATTCGTTGTTCTACTGCCATGTATTGAGAATACTAAAAGAGTAAATTTATTATTAGGTAATTTTAGTATTAATAAAGTAAACAATTATAAGCCTTCGTTGACAAAATCTCAAAAACCTCTCTCGCGTTTCCCGTGGCCCTACCGCGGCACCGAGGTCTGGTAGCTCCCCCAGCGGCAGCCGACAAGAGTATAAGTTCTTGCCAAGAGATAGGCATACTATCTTTAAAGTTCACAACGCCATCTTTAAGATATTAGAAATATTTCGTAAAATTAGTGTCTACAAAGGCTGAACAACAGGTGTAATTTTAAAAATCCATAATTTTATAGTGAATAACTTAAAGTTCTAAAAAGTAATGAAGAGTGATTATTGATGCATAAATCCAAATTTAAAAGATATAGTACATTATTATTTATATTATTTAATATAATAAATATGTAACCAATGAAACAATATAATTTTTTTAACTAATATTGTAGTCCTTAAATTGGTCTTATTAACCGAGGTGTAATCTTTTTTAAATATAAAGATATATAAAGCGTTGGAAGGCTTAACATTTTAGAAAAAAAAATATTAAAATATTATAATTTAGTAGAGAGAGATTAAATATTTATTTATTTGGATATATTACAATCTGTCATAATGGACAATAAAAATATTGCTATAATATTACATTCATGCAATTCATACAAAAGTCATACTACATAAAATAAAACTAAAATAAGTAAAGGCATATAATAACAAAATTTATAAATTAAATAAATACTACGGTTAGCAAAGAAATAAACTAAACATGAACACACTCATACTTATATACAAAATTTACGATTCGCTGAGGAACCCCAGAATGAGTACACCTTCCCCCCTCCCCCACTTGTAGAAAGACAAGCAGAATCCGAGTTATCCCTGCGTCTCCCTCTCAGCCGGATCACTGGTCAGAGCCGAAGCTGAGTGAGGGCGCCATAGCCACAGACACACCGCACATAAGAGGAGAATCTGACCAGTGTCAGAACTCGAGAATAGATATTTACAAAAGGTCGCAGGGCCGCTGCCATTTTAACCTTCTAGGAGGGTTGTGTGGATGAATGGAGCTAGATAGGGATTGCGCTAGAGGATAAGGATGATGAACAAGGTTCTAGTGGAATTCGGAAAATTGGGATGGAATCAGGTCTAAAATAAATGAAACATTAAGGTTCGTGCTGCAAGGTATAGTTGGTGACATAATAAGGAGTATTTACTATTATTCGGATGACTTTGGATTGGAAGGATTGAATGCGTTTGATGTTAAAATGTTTAGCTGTCCCTCGCAATCCAAGTCCGTAGGTCTAGTTTGGTTTCCGTATTGTCTTGATGATTAAAAATTTGTTTTCAACTGTAAGCTTAGATTTTCGGTTGAGTAGTCGGTATAACTAACCGAGTCGTCGGTTGAGTTCTTGTCTTTTAAGTGTTGTATGTGGGTTCCATGTCAATCTTTTATCTAGTAGTAAGCTATGATAACAGACTCTGTCTGAGGAAGGAAGCGGTATGGAATTGAAATGAACCGTTGAACAGTAATTGCGTCGAAGCGTAAAAGTGTCGTGTGTGCATTTGCTTTCGTTCACCTTAATACGCCAAGCATTACACCAGTCTTCGATAAGAGAAAAGTGCCTTTGCAGATTCACGAACGGAATTGGATGATAATATAGCGGTGTCACCAGCAAATGTTGCCAGTAAGGTATCAGGATTAATAGGGATATGGGCGGTGTAGAGGATGTAGTGAACGGGTCCCAAGACGCTGCCTTGAGAAACAACGGCCTCAACGGGATAAAAGGTTGGACAATTCTACGCTACAGCGAACTCGGAAGGAGCGGTTTGATAGATAGAATCGTAGGATGAGGATAAGAGACTGGGGTAAATGGGTTTTAAGCTTGAACATATATCCAGTGTGCCATATCCAATTCCAAAACCCATCCTACCGTCATTCATCTATGTCCCTGTCATCTGGAACCTTTTCCGCCAAATCCTAACCAATAATATTGACCTCAGAGTGACACTCAAAACCCCAGATGACCTTGACGATTCCTTCTACTCCTTTATGACCGCCATTCAGCAAGCTGTCTGGACTGCCTCCTTTTCTATGCACAATATAAATCCTTACCAAAACAATTGTCGCAACACACCAAACACCGAGCCAGCTCATTATGGCAGCGCACTCGACATCCAACAGATCGCCGCTCCAACAAATTTCTCTGCGTTCAAGAGCTGAGGAAATATAGTCTACTACTCGAAGTCCTTGTTGAACTGTGGAATGCTGAGGACGGAATCCAAACTGGTTCGAAGGAAGATTTTAAGATTCTAAAATGGGTTGGATTTGTTTAAGAAGAAGCTTTTCGAAAACATTTGAGAGGATGGGGTGTAGACTAATAGGCCTGCAAGACGAAGTAATGTTGGAGGTTTTGCCAGGTTTTAGGAAAAGAATAATAGTGGAATGTTTCCATAACAGAGGAAAATAGGTGGTGCGTAGGATGCAGTTGTAGATATATGTGAGGAATGTAATAGCTTTCTGTGGAAGTTGTCGAGGGATCCGGGAAGTAAGGAGATCGTATCCAGGAGAATTACGGGGAGTCAGTTTTGGGGGAAGATATTTAGGATTAATAGCTTTAGGAGGTAGGGAAAGAGGGATTGGTGGCATAAGAAAGTCTTGCACTGTTGCGGTATGATTGGTGTGGGATTCCGGGTGAGGAGTGAATACTCTGGAGAGGTGTGTGGCGAATTTCTCGGCTTTATCTTCATCAGATGCAGACCAGGAGTCATCACAACGCGGGAGAGGATGAGAAATTTTATGGGATTTTAGTATCTATTTGGTGACATTCCATAGAGAATTATCACTAGCTGATATAGAGGAGAGGTAAGAATTGAAGGACTGAGAACGGAAGTTTGCCAACTCCCGCTTCAATTGCCTACAATAAAATTTGTTGGAGCGGCGATCTGTTGGATGTCGAGTGCGCTGCCAAAATGAGCTGGCTCGGTGTTTGGTGTGTTGCGACAATTGTTTTGGTAAGGATTTATATTGTGCATAGAAAAGGAGGCAGTCCAGACAGCTTGCTGAATGGCGGTCATAAAGGAGTAGAAGGAATCGTCAAGGTCATCTGGGGTTTTGAGTGTCACTCTGAGGTCAATATTATTGGTTAGGATTTGGCGGAAAAGGTTCCAGATGACAGGGACATAGATGAATGACGGTAGGATGGGTTTTGGAATTGGAGTAAGAGATGCTTTTAGGAGAAGTGTACTATGGTCTGAGGATAGTTCATCAAGTCGAGTTACAGATAAGTTGAAGGAGCCTAATCCGCTATGAATGAAGAAGTCAAGGATGTCAGAATTACGGTTAGGATCGGTTGGCCAGTAGGTAGGGGAGTCATGAGGTAGGAGGTTCAGAAGTCGGAAGTTGAGTGCAAACAGCAAATTTCGTCCACGAGAACCCCCCTGTTGGTGCTTGGCGTTTTAATCTGCACCAAAAATGAAATGATTACCAAAGGAATTCAAGAAGGATATCAGTGTTTGAAATGGAATGGAAAAATGCTGATGTAAGGATTACCGAAAAGAAAAATGTTTTAATTACTATAGCTGTGGCTTGTAGAAAATCATAGGTAGGAAGTGGGAGTAAATGATGAGAGAGGGATTGGTGGACAATGATAGCAGAACCGGAATAGGCTTTGCCGTCTGGGTGGTCAGTACGGTATGTCATGTATTGCGGTATTTTGAAGAACTGTCTAGTGGTTAGTCTAGTTTCAGTAATAAGTGCCACATCAACTGTTTTGTCCAGCAACAACGATGTCAGTTCGTCAGTATGATTTCTAACAACATTCGCATTTCAAAGGAGAATAGATTAGGAGTTAGGTGAAGTCATTTAAGGATTTTTAGTATGGCCATATGCCTGACAATTGTGGCATTGAACTATATCTTTCTTCGTGTAGGGTTTTTCAACTTTTACACTGGTTTAATATAGTGTTCTGAGATCATACATTTTTTTTACTCCTGTTGATGGTTCCAAATCAACAAAGAATAAGGGTAGGGGAACTTTATCTTTTAATACATTGATAACTCCTGCTGATCTTGATCTTTTACTTGAAGTTTTGGAAGACATCACTTGATGAAAATATCGCATATCATATAAAAATATAGTTTAATAAGAATGGGAACGGGAAATAAGTAATAAATATGTTTTCCCGATACCAACAATCAGCTGATATGAGAAAATATGGCGACCCATTGTGTCAAGCCTATTGACCCTGCAGTCAATTTTTACAGTAAAAAAATAATAATTATTTAGAGAGTGATCAAAAGACGTTAAAACAGATTTTGGCAGATAATAATATAATAAAGGATTATTTTATTATTTTTATTTAGTATTATTACAATCTATCTCGATTTGGACATCAAAAATAGTGGTGAAAAATAACATACATACTACATTCATACAATATATAGGATTATTTAATAAAAAAATATTTCAATAAACTTATTTCATCTCTAACTGTATTTAGATATTCCAAATTTAATCTTCAAAAACATCTGAGTTATGAGAGTACAGATTAAAATTTAATTTGTTTTTAATTGCAGTGTAATGTCTCCAAAATTATTGAATAATAAATTATACCAAAATACGTATTTTCTTAAATTAAAATATTTTTAATTAGCAAACATTTAAAAAAAAATTGTCTGAAATCAACGCCCAGATTAAGTGGAATCCTTGTTCGGTCGATTGTCTTGCGGACTTCAGATGAGACTGGAAAGATTGATGAAATGTTTCATAGATTCATCTTCGGAGTCCCCAGGCGCTCCAGCGTCTCCTACAGGTATGCCGAGTTAAAGCGGTTCCTGGGAGTATTCCTGTTTCGCACTTTTAATTAGAAAAATCCATCCTCTACTCTTGGCTTAATCATCACCCTTGTTCATCGGAACATTCGCTCAACACAACATCCCAGCCTCCTAGCCTCTATTATTCTTCTCATCCAACATCATCATTACTACTCCTTTACTTTGTGTGCCACTTCGTTCCGGAATTTCATACCTACCGCTATACGCAAAATGCGCACAGAGTTATGAGAAAGAGTGGTCGCTGATTGGCTTGCACGTTCGCAATTAATAAAAAAAAATTAAATTTTACGATACGGAGTAGGGCTTTGGGGCTCTACTAAACCATCAAACTCTTCCCGTATCAATCCTTCGCAAAATCCTTAACGCTCCGTACTTTGTCACGAATAAAATCATCCACAATGATCTTAATGTTCCATATGTTGCTGATTTGGCCCGTACCAGGTATCACACCTTCCATGAAAAACTCCACTCCCACTCTAATCCATTAGTTTCAATCCTTGCTTCCTCTTCCATTCCTGATAATCCTCGGAGGCGTCTGAAAAAAAAGATGGCCTCGAGACCTTCTTGTTTAGACTCACTACCAATGAGTGCTGCCAATGGACAGTTTCTCTTCATGTTCATTTCATGTGTTATAACATTACAGCATATTTACTTGATGTATTTTTTTTTACAGTTGTAAATTTCAATAAAAAATATATTAAAAAAAAATTTACGCATCTGTACTCATATAAGTTTGCTATTTTCAAAGACGAAATTCGAATTTATAAATACAGTTAGAGATGAAAGAAGTTAATAGAAATAGTTTAGATAGAAATGTAGTTTTGTTTTTTTAAATAATCTTATATTATATTATTATCTGCAGCAATCAGTGTTATCGGCTTTTGATCACTCTCTATAAAATTTTACCGCTTTATAAAAAGTATTATATTATTTTAATTAAATATTTAGCTCTCAAAGCCTTTATTATACATCTATATTATTGTCTTTATATTTTAAAAATATTACACCTCGGATAATAGGTCCAATTTAAGGACTACAATATAAAGTTGAAAAAATTATATTCAGTTTCATTGGTTACATATTTTTTTATATAAAATAATTATGTGATATAACTTTTAAATTTGGATATATTCATTTATAATCACTCTTTATTACTTTATACAACTTTAAGTTATTCACTATAAAATTATAGATTATTAAAATTACACTCGTGGTTCAGGCTTTGTAGACACTAATTTTACGAAAAATTTCTAATATCTAAAAGATGGCGTTGTGAACTTTAACGATAGTATGCCTATCTCTTGGCCAGAACTTATACTCTTGTCGGCTGCCGCTGGAGGAACTACCAGACTTCGGTGCCGAGGTAGGGCCTTGGGAAACCCAAGAGAGGTAGAAAAATGCTTTTTGAGATTTTGCCGACAAAGGCTTATTATTATTTACTTGTGTAAATCCCATAGCCTAGTTTAATAGAAAATCCTTTTCTACTTCAATACAATATTTGGATTTGGATAAAAGGAAGGTATAGATATAGAGTAATAAAGAAATAAATAGTCCTGAAGAAAGAATTTATTTAGGAAATTTAAAAGTTTTTAACCTCCAATAAGTTCTTTTCCAGCTCCGATTACAATAGGAAGAGTGACTTTCAAGACAGGCTTGACTTTCTTCCACACATTGCCCCAGTTGACTCTAGGATCGGCTCCCTCAACTGGTGGAATAACATATAACTATTATAATAAATATATATTTTTTATAATAATAAATATTTTAACAGAAATGCTATAAAAATCAGAATATTATAATTAAATTTGTTAAGAGAGTAACATCGAGTGAACAATGATGTGTGGTAGCTAGCGTTCTATGTTAGGAAAAAAAAATTATACCTGCTAGTTTTTGTTGTTTATCTATGTATGAAACACTTGGTATAAGATAGTATTGCGATCTAGAAAATTATCCAATTCAAGTTTTCATGGGAAATCATCTTTTAGGGTCCCCTCAGTCCAAAGTCAGTTCGGCGGATATCAACGTCTAGGGCTAGCATTTTCGTGCCGAGTTTAACAAAAGTCGGTCCAGAGGTTTCGGAAAAAAAGCCGCGGACTTTGTATGGAGTACACAAATATAATGTAAGATATTTTCATTCATAAATATGAACATTAAAAACGAAAGAACTTAATTGCCAGCCTGATTGAATTCAAATAGAAAATCATCAGTGGCAAAATATGTATCATACTTACTTTGGCCTTTGAGCTTTGGTTCTAGAGAATTGACGAGTTCCTCCAATTCTTCATCTCTGAGTTCTTTGTGGTCCTCTAAATCAGTAGGGATGAATTATATAAAAATATATCAGAACCAATGTCTATGTCAGTGTTATTTCCCTTATTTTTATATTCTTACCGACAGACGCCATGCGGACTGCCATGACGCAGACTCCAAGGAAAAGAAAGAGGACGAGCTTAGACATGTTGCTTGGTGCGTGGTGATACTGAAGAGACTAAGGAAAATCATTCCTTATATACCGATTTAGGTTGGGAAATTATAGGCGATTGTAAACCATTTCTATTGTTTTTGCTAATGAACTGTTTACTCGTGTACGATTCAGCTTTTAATTACAGTTAATTTTAACTGTCAATAGTTAGAATGCAGAACATATCTCAGATATATTGCAAATATCACAATTCGCATATTATAGAGAGGCTGAATTAAGCATCTTTGTACATCAAGTCTTCTAAATCGGAATATATTCTTATCGAATTAATTCTCAGTATAATGATGTTAAATAGAAATTTTAAAAATATTTTTATATAAAAGTTTTGATCGTGGGAAAAAATAATAATGGAGAAGAACGTTAATGGCGGCAATGCGGCAAACATTGTTGGCCGAAACGTCGGCACATGATAAAATATGTTTACCTTAGTAGTGCGTGAGACCTTTAATAAATGTTAAGAGTAACTTTAATACACATTGTGATGGAAGATGAAAATGGAGGCATAATTATAGAAAAAAAATATATGGTATATAATACACAAAACTACGTTATCAGCCAATCATTCTCTTTTCCGCTATGCTCAACTAAATATTTATTATTTAGCGCAAGATATTATTTTTATCCAGACAAATTTACCATTGGTGACCAGTTAGAAGTAGACGAACCCTAAATCACTAAATATATTTTTACTGTAATCGATGTCTTTCGTAACAACTTTTAGCAACATGAATTTGATTTCATTCCTTTCCTGAGTGATGCTTTTCATTAAAAATAAAGTTGTGAAATGAAAATGTTTTCAAGTCGTTGAAAATAGTGTTTAAAAACCCTGTTGCGCGCAACATAGACTTTCACTTACGTCTGTAGCATATTGACTAGCATGAAAGCGTCCTATGCCAAAGGTCAGGGGTTCAAACCCGCAGGTGGACCAAGTGGCTTTTACTCCAATCAAAAAATCCATAGTTATGCCGTCCTTTGGAGGGGAAGTAAAAAGGTGGTCCCGAGCATGTGCGATAACAGGTGCTTGTTACAGGTCCCTATCCTAATTAAACCTGAAAAGGCATAATTTAGGACTCCCACAGTAGCATCGACTGATTAGCCACAGGAGCCTAAAGTTAAAAAAATAAACAAACAAACATTGAGTATCAAAAGAAACATGTTTTTTTTATATCTATCGTGTTATTATATACAAAAATCAGTTAGTTCCGTCGGTTTTTTATCACTCTCGATTTACTTATACAACTTTGTGTATAAATTTACTATATTTTTCTAAAATATTCATCTTTAAAGCGCTATATTATACGCTGTTATTATTATGTAAAACACAAATATTGCATTGTAAAAATATTTGACCTGTTTTCTCCTTTTGTTAATTATTCAATTTTTTTCAACTTATACATTTACTTATTTTCTATCGATGTTAACACGATGAAATGGTTCTTTTTTTACGAATACACAAAATTTAATGAATTTTAGAAGATAATATAAAATATTGTCGTTTAAGCCCTTTCAGACTGCTACCAAAATACTTGGGATATTATTCTAGTCGGCTGATAAGGTCGAAAAAGTTGGTTTGACATTTTGGGCGTATAGTCTTAAATATGATGTTTCAGTTTCGTATTACTTTTAGTTTTCGTGCTAAACTTACACACACACACAGACTTTTCTGTTATTACTTGGTTATTTGGACTCAATTTACACCAAAAAGGCGTATTTCCGTTGAAAACTGGAATTCGAAAATTTTCACGATCGTAATACTTTTCCTCACTATATATTTCCTAAATAGACAAGTGAAAGTAAAACATTATGATACTTATACATTGGCTAAGGGGACTTACATGGGAAATACCAAGTAAAAATTTAATACATTTTCAGGATCCCCATCCTTTTCCATACTATATATTTCATTTAAGGTACGTAAAGCTAAAAATAACAATTGAATCTGTTTCCATGGAAATCTGAACACAAAAAATGAATACTAACCCAATATGTCTTAATATTTTTATTATAAATTTAGTACCTTTGCTGGAAATGGTCAGAGTGAAATGATTTTGCTTTTTTAGGTTAATACTTCAATCATCTGACAAACGAGTACCGATAATTTTTCTAGCGATCTATAGTTTTAAAGTTATTCCAAAACCAAATTTGTTTTGGGTTTTATAAATCACTATGATAACAATTTTTTTCCGACTCTATAAATAATACATTATCACAGCAGGTAAAAAATAACAAAATGGGGGCAGAGTAATCTATATTTTCCTTTGCTAAAACTATTATCTCGGAAGATATAATTAATCTTTTTCTGTAGCTGTGTTCATGACCAATAGAGTCAACATTAACGAACGTCAATTTACTTATTTATGTATGCTTACCTCCGGATAATAACAAATATCCGTATTAAAGGTTAAACATACATTACCAATTAAACAGTTCGTTAGTTGAACCAATAAATAATGTTTACAGTTGCGTACATAGTATCAAATGATATTTCCTAGTTTCTTCAGTGTCTCAGAACAACTTCCAACATGCCAAAGCTCCTCCTCTTTGTCTTCATAGGATTCAGCGTCTTGGCAGTCGAAACGATCTAAACGAAAGATCTTCTCTTTATAATACTTTTATTTGAAATCCTCTGTTATTCCTTTTGGCGTGAAGGTGCCTCGACCCAAACCTGCCAACTCTTTTATGACATCAAGCTTCTTATCTCTAATAGCTCCTCATCGAGCCATGCTATCCATCCAAGGCGTCCATCCTTCACCCGTTCTACACACATGGCCGTACCACTTTAGTTGTCTGTTCTCAAAGATCTCTTTTCAGGGTTTCACCCCTAATTCCTCACATGCTATTTTATTCCTTATGAGATCTCTCCGAGTTCGGCCAGCCACTCTTCTGAGATATTTCACCTCTACTGCGATTAAATGTTTGTCTAGAGGAACCCAGCTCTAGCTCCCACAAAATAGGAGTAGAAGGTGGATTGCTTTGAAGACGTGCAATTTTATCGTTTTCTCATCCTCACGTTTTCCTACGACATTTGGCAATATACACTGTCTGTTTTTGTTATAATTTCATATTATATCCCTTCTTCTATTCCTCCACCTCTGTGGACTGTACCATGGAATGTCTAGTCTTCTACTGCTTCAAGGGGTTCTTCTCTTCAAATAATCTGCACATTCTCATTTTTAAGCAACATTTTAATAATTTTGCTTTTTTAAGCGTTTGTCATTATGCAATGCATATCCTTTAGGAACTACCGAATTGTTTCGAACCTAGGATTCTGGCTTTAGTTTTGTCAGCCTTCAATCTTAAATCATGCTTTACTGCCCATGCGGTAATATCATCTATATCCTATTGGCTATAGATATAGTATATATATATATATATATATATATATATATATATATATATATATATATATATATATATATATTATAAACGTATTATATATTCGCTATATGGGCTCTTTATCTGTTAAAGGTAATTTTTCACGACCCATTTTGATTATTCTGCGTTATAAGTAAACAAAATTACAATTGAAAATGACACAAAAATATATTAAAGACAATTGAAAAAGTCCTTTAACTTGATAGTGAATTACCGACATACAACACACTCAGCCCGGATTAATATAACCACAATCTTCGAAGGCGCAACTGAATAAAATATTGTGCGCTCATTAAGTATTTTTTCTATATTGGTAACTTAATTTCACACTCACACGAATTATATATATATATTTTTTTTTTTTATATATAAGCGGCATTTTTTATTTTTTATATATATGAGCGGCGTGGTCTAGTGGATAGAGCACTAGTCTGCTGTGCTCCGGGTCCTGGGTTCGAATCCCGGCTGTGGCAGAAATATTATTTATTCTGTTAATTCAGTGGGGGGGCGACCCTAGGGTATGGAGACCCTCCTGGGGCCGACCCAGCCTCTATAAAGTGGGTACCCAAATTAATTGGGGAAAAACCTGGCGGCTGAGCGTGATTAAAGCCTAATCACCTCATTGCACTGCCGTTGGCCTAGAAACAGTACGAATCTCTATATGTACTGAGCCCAAGACCCTTCATGGGTTGTAGTGGTACACGTTTTTTTATTATTTTTTTTTATTTTATTTTTTTTTATTTATTTTTTTTTTTATATATATATACATATATTAATTTTATAATTATATTCAACAGCAATTGTTAAGTAAATATAATTTTAAAAACCTTTTTATTTAATCACCACCACGCTTACCACCTCTTCATCTAGTTCACTACCTTCTGTCCGCTGTACGCCTTGATTGAAACTAAGATTGTTGGGTATTTCACGGTGATTCTAACATTTCAGATTTGATATTAGGCAATTATTTCAAATATTGTGGCAGATTATAAATATTTTAATTCAATAAACAACAGTTATATATGTATATGTATATAGAACAGTTATATATGATGATATAGAAAAATTGATTAATTAGAATCAGGACACCGCGATTAATAAAAAATAATTAAGAAATGAAATGAATTGTTACCAATATATACTCCCATTATTATTAGGTTAGCTCAAAAAACCGCAAGCGAGTCTTGGCTTCTTCCACTAGCAATCACCTTCTACTGCCTTACTTTGATGGTCCTTAAATCAGCTGCAACACAATCCGACCACCGCAACCTTGGTCTCCCAACCTTCCGCCGGCCGTACTGCTGCTCCGTCAGTATCTTCTTCGGTCTTGAATTATCAAGCATCTGTGCGAGGTGACCTTCCCACCTTAACCACCCTGCCTTGATAACTGCAACAATGTCAGCATCGTTATAGAGGTCATAGAACTCTATATTCCTATATTCTACAGTCCTTCTCCAATCTCTATTCCCAAAGGTGGGCCCATAGATTTTTTAAGGATTTTCCTTTCTAAAGTTAGGAAGTCTCTCTCATTTACCTTTTTAGGGGTCCAAGTCTCAGAACTTTAAGTCAGGACTGGGTGGATGAGGGTTATGTGGAGAATTACCATAGTGCTTTGCGAGACAAGTTTGCTTGAAAAGTGTGAGCGGAGTCTATAATAACAACGATTCGCTGATATTCTCCTTCTCTGTATCACCGCTGATATAGTGTTGTCACACGTTAGTTGTGGTTGACGATAAGAATAAGACTGCTTGCCGCACGATTGAGGGCCAGGAATGCTTGCAATATATCCTGATACGACTATCCAATGATGTCAATATAATCAGTATACGCTAGCAGCAGAACTGTTTTGATGAATACAGTGCCTGTCATCTGGATTCCGGAGTCTCTTATTTATGTTTTCAAGGTAGAGATTAAAGAGGAGGCATGCCAAGGCATCTCCTTGCCTTACTCTTCTTACTGTCGAGAATCCCTGCAATCGCTTTCTTTGGACTTGCACAAAGCATTCATTGCCATTTATGCTCATCCTGATCAGACGAACAAGTTTAGGAGGTACGTTCGGTCATATGAGGGCCTTCGTTCGGATATTTCCAGTTCTTCCCGATCAATGCATCATACGCGGATCTGAAGTCAAGAAACAGGTGATGTGTCTTGAATCCATATTCTCTCCCTATTTCCAAAATTCCACAAAGACTGAAAATCTGGTCTATTGTTGACTTTCCGCGCATGAATCCACCCTGGTAGTATCCGATTTACCGTTCAGTATATGGTAGGAGACGTTGAAAGAGTATATTCGATAGCATCTTATATGCACTTGAGAGAAGGGACATTCCTCTAAAGTTACTACACTTAAGCATATCTCCCTTCTAATGTAGAGAGCATATTAAGGTCTTCCATTTTTCAGACATGTCCTCTTCAACCCACACAGTCAAAATGATATTGTGAAGGGCTTTGAGAAGTTCGGATGATATTTGCTTGAATAATTCGGCTGGTAGGCCATCGATACCAGAGGCTTTATTGTCCTTGAGCCGCTCTATTGCCTGGGCGACTTCCTCATCGTCAGGAAGCTCCAGATCGCCTTCGAGTGCCTCACAACAAGAGCGATCTCCATCTATTTCACCCTCTCCATTTAACAGGCCTTGGAAGTACCTCTTCCATTGCGCCATGCATGACTCGGTATCAGTTAGAAGGTCCCCTTTGTTATTTTTACCCATAGAGGAGATTTGCTTGGAAGGCTTTCGAGTTTTGTTAGCTATAACTTTCCCATATTTACCGATTCATCATGTTTATGTTGCCTCTTCATTTTAAGATGGAGTTGCTTCTACACTCTTCTCCTGATCCTGTACTCTCCTGCAGTGCGCCAAGTCCTTCTGCTGATCATCGCCTTTTATGCCATATTATTTGCATTTGTAGCAGTTCTTCATTCCTCATCAAACCACAGTGTTTGTGCTTCTCTTCCAGCTAAAGAGCATCTTTCCCATTCCTGATCTTCCTTCATATCGCTTTCTGTAAGCTTCTAATCAAACGCTGACACATATCTCTGTTAGACTGCAGGATCTTTTATTTTTTTTATTTTTAATGGTGTTAAGAGATTTTGATTTATTTTTTTTTTTTTATGGACTATAATAATATTGCTACATGATAACATTCATACAGTATTTACAATATAAACAAAAGAAAAGTCAAATTACATAAAATGAAACTAAAATTAATAAAGGTATATAATAACAAAATGTATAAATTATATAAATACTAGGTTAATAAATATATAAACAAAACATGAACACACACATACTTATATACAATATTTAAAATTTGCTGGGAACCACGGTCGGAGTCCGCCTCCCCCCACTTGTGGAATCCAAGGGATCCTAGCGCCATCTTCTCAGCCGCATCACTAGTCAGAGCCAGCGGAAGCTGATTGAGGGCGCCATAGCCACAAAACACACCCCACATGAGAGGAAAATCCGAACCGTGTCAGAACTCCAGATTAGACAGTTACAAAACGTCTCGGGGCCACTGCCGTTTCAATCTTCTAGGAGAGTTGTATGGATGAGTGAAGGTTCTGATGGAATTTGGAAGGAATCAGGTCTAAATAAATGGAACATTAAGGTCATGTTGTAAGGTATAGTTGGTGACATAATAAGGAGCATTTACTATTATTCGGAGGACTTTGGATTGAAAGAATTAAATGCGTTTGGTGTTAGAACGTTTAGTTGTTCCCCACAGTTCAAGTCCGTAGATAGGCTTAAGTTTGAGTTCCTGTCTTTTAATCTTGTATGTGGGTTCCATGCTAATCTTTTGTCTAGTAAAAAGCCAAGATACTGGACTGTGTCTGAGGAAGGAAGCGGTATGGAATTGAAATGAACCATTGGACAGGACTTGCGTCGAAGGGTGAAGGTGACGTGTGTGGATTTGCTTTCGTTCACCTTAATACGCGAAGCATTACAACAGTCATCAATGAGAGAAAGGTGCCTTTGGAGATTCAGCGATGCTGCTTCAGGATCGGAATCGGATGATAGTTTGGCGGTGTCGTCAGCAAATGTTGCCAGAAAGGTATCGGGATCAGTAGGGATATCGGTTGTGTAAAGGATGTAGAGGACGGGTTCCAATACGCTGCCTTGAGGAACACCGCTCCCAACGGGATAAATGTTGGATAATTCTACACTACAGCGAACTCGGAAGGAGCGGTTTGATAGGTAGTATCGTAGGATGAGGTAAATGGGTTTTCAGCTTGAAGAGTAATCCAGTGTGCTATATCCGGTCAAAAGCTTGCTCTATGTCCAGAAACGCACCAGAACAATACTCTTTGCATTCAAGAGCTTAGGACATATAGTGTACAACTCAGAGTCCATGTAGAACTGTGGAATGATGAGGACAGAATCCAAATTGATGGTAAGGAAGATTTTAAGATTCTAATATGGGTAGGATTCGTTTAAAAAGAAGTTTTTCGAAGACTTTTGAGAGGATAGGTTTGCCAGGTTTTAGGAAAAGAATAATAGTGGAATGTTTCCATAACAGAGGAAAATAGGTGGTGCGTAGGATGCAGTTGTTGATATATTTGAGGAATATAAGAGCTTTCTGTGGAAGTATTCGTAGGATCTGGGGAGTATGGAGATCGTGTCCAGATGATTCACGGTGAGTCAGTTTTCGGAGAAGATTTTTGACCTCAGAGGGATTAATAGCTTTAGGAGGTAGGGAAAGATGGTTTGGAGACATAAGGAAATCTTGCACAGTTTCAGTATGATTGATGTGGGATTCCGGGTGAGGATTGAATAATTTGGAGAGATGTGTGGCAAATTCCTCGGCTTTATCTTCATCAGACGCAGCTCAGGAGTCATCACCACGCCGGTGAGGATGCTGAAAGAGAAGTTAGGTAGGAATTAAAGGACTGGGAACGGAAGATTGCCTACAATAAAAGTTGTAGGAGCGGCGATCTGTAGGGTGTCGGATGCGCTGCCATAATGATCTGGCACGGCGTTTGGTGTGGATAAGGTCTATGATGGGTTCCGGTAAATTGTTTTGGTGAGGATTTATATTAATGTGCATAGAAGAGGAGGCAGGCCTAAGAGCTTCTGAATGGCGGTTGTAAAGGATTTTACGGCATTGTCAAGATCATCTGGGGTTTTGGGGGTCAAATTAATATTTGACTCTGAGGTCAATATTATTGGTTTGGATTTGGCGAAAAATGTTTCAGTTGACAGGGCCTAGAATGAATGACGGTGGAATGGGCTTTAGAATTGGAGTGAGAGATAATTTTAGGATCAGTGAACTATGGTCTGAGGATAATTCATCAAGTCGAGTTAAAGATAAGTTAAGAGAGCCTAATCCGCTGTGAATGAAGAAGTCAAGGATGTCAGGATGACGGTTAGGATCGGTTGGCCAGTAGGTAGGGGAGTCCGGAGGTAGGAGATTAAAATGTCGGGAGTTGAGTGCAGAGAGCAAATTTCGTCTACGATAATTCGTTGTTCTGAAACCACACTGTTGGTGCTTGGCGTTTAAGTCTGCACCCAGAATGAAATGATTTTCTAAGGAATTCAGAAAGGATACTCATTCGGTGTCGGAAATGGAATGTTTGGGAGAGCTACCGATGAAAGGGTTACCGAAAAAGAAAAATCTTTGATTACTATGGCTGTGGCTTGTAGGAAGTCATAGGTAGGAAGTGGGAGTAAATGATGAGAGAGGGATTGGTGGACAATGATAGCAGTACCGGAATGGGCTTTGCCGTCTGGGTGGTCAGTACGGTATGTCATGTTATGCGGTATTTTGAAGAACTGTCGAGAGGTTTGTCTAGTTTCGGTAATAAGTAACACATCAACTGTTTTGTCTTGCAACAACGCTGTCAGTTCGTCAGTATGATTTCTAACACCATTTACATTCCAAAAGAAGAATGGATAAGGAGTAAGGAGAATTCATTTAAGGATTTTTTAAGGTAGGGATTAAATTTGATTCTAGGTTAGTGAGGAGTGATATAAGTGGCATAACAAGGCATTTGATTTCGGAGATGAAGGATGTCATTAAACTGGTAAGATATGTTACATTTGATGGAGGAGGGGTATGAGTAACTAAAAGTAATACGAAACTGAAATTTCATATTTAGGACTATACCCACAGAAAGTCACACCAACTTTTTCAGCCTAATCAGCCAAATTAAATAATATACTAAGGATTTTGTACATTTTACATTTTTTAGAAAAGAGTTTGAAAAATTACGATTAAAATTGGTTTAATATTAATGTAATGTTTAATAGGAATTTACATTTACATTTACATAATCTGTAAATATATAAAATGTATATATATATATATATATATATATATATATATATATATAGTCTGGCTCGAGATAGCAACGAGGAAACATCTAATAGCTCCTTTGTTAGTTACCTACGTAATTTATAGAACTTTTTGTTGTTGTTTTTTATTTTTTTTTTTGTTTGTTCACTAAGTTTAAAAATAATTTATCTGTGTGCTAATTTAGGTATATTAGTGACATTAAGTTATAATAACTAATTGAAATACATTGAAGAAATTGTGACAGTTACGGAGCAGCCAGCAGTAGTGGGGCAGTTAATCCCGTGACGTCCGAGGATTAAGCAAGGACGTTTACTTTCGTAAACAAATACTTAACGATTGTGGGTTAAACATTTTTATAAAGACAATATTTTTATTACATATATACATATATTTTTATTTCTCTTTCTATTTGATATAAAAACAGCAAAATTACATTGTTCAATCTGTGAATTTGGACGCAGTATAGAGGCGCCAGCCAAGAAAGGACGTCACGCGACCACCTCCCGTCACGATAGGCGACGATCCGGTGAGATGTAGAATAGTCAAGAGAGACTTCTCAACAAGGGATATTGGGTGGCAGGAAAAAGATTCCCACTAGATCTATCCCAGCGAGAAGATGTCTCCGATGAATTGGCGTTTATATTGGCTCGCTAGGCAGAGGAGGTCGGGGAAAAAAAATAAAATATGTCTGGTTCCCTGGCGGTAGAGTGCGCTGCTGAAAGGAGGATGGCCACCCGGTCATATTTACCGACAAAGCCCAGGATATGGATGTCTTCGGTTGACTTCTAGGCACCCGTCTACCCACTGGCTCTGAACTGGAAATGATCTTGCCATTTGTCTACCTTTTTTCTCTATACAAGCATATTAATTTAATAATTTTCTTTTTGCCAAGTTTATTTAGTTTTTATATTTTATGGATTTGAATTTTATTTCTAATGTTTTTATCCTAATATTAGCTGTATAACTTTTATTTCAATTTTTTGTTTATAATTTAGCTTATCACATAGTGACTCTAGCGTCTTCCCTTCACATTCTATTTCCTCCTCCATTTCATTTCCTACATGTCTAATATCCTAACAGCCTGTCATGTCAACGCCCATTCCTTACCTGCCCACTTTGACGAACTCCATCATTATTTTCCAACAATTCCTACCACATTGTCGCAGTCTCCGAAACATGGCTAAAGCCCTATATTCCTTTTTCCTCTGCTTCCCTCCCTAACTACTCCTTTATTCGCCATGACCGGATTGGCCGGACTGGCGGAGGTGTCGGACTTTATATCCATACCACCCTGAAATCCCGAGTCCTAGATGTCTCTTTCGATTCCGATTCTCCTCACATCGAAAACCTTTTCGTCGAAATCTCCTACAATGCAAACCCTCTCCTCTATGCTGTGGTGTACCGACCCCCTTTAGTACTTTTTGATCCGTCCTTTGAATCTGCCTTTACAATTACATCCCCCTGTATAATAATATCATGATATGCGGTGATTTTAACACTAACCTCCTTTCTGACTCCTATGATAGACATTACCTTGGTAACCTCTTCTTCTCTCTTCACCTGTTCATCGTTCCATATGATCCAACTCATCACACTCACTTTTAGACACCTGGCTTGATCTAAATATCATTGATTCCGCGCAAAACCTTCTTCCCGCTTCTCAACTGCCTGTACCGTTTGTCATCTCACGATCTTATCCAAATTTCATATAATTTTCAAACTTCAGCATTCCTTCCTATAACGTTAACTTTCCGAAACCCAGATATTGTTACCCGAAAAAATATTTCACCTAGAATAGAATCCAAGACATAGAATCCATGAACTGAAGTAAAATACCTGTTCGACCATTGATTCAATGGTTGACATTCTCACTCCCAATCTCCTCAGTATCCTAGACAAACATGCTCTACTTACAAAAGAGGCGTAAGACAGCCCGTAGACGCTTTAGATGCACAAGACTGACAGAGGACTTGGGACTGAGGATACTGAGGTTCAGGGCACTCCGCAATCTGACTCAGACAAAAATCAGACATGCTAAATCTAACTACTTTCACGAAGCCTTCTCCTCCTCAATCGATTCCAAGTCAAAATGGGAAATCCTCCGCAAACTCTCACTCTGCAAATCATCTTCCTCACCAGTCTTCCAAATCTCTGATGCATTAAATTCCTAATTCTCATCCAACTCCTCTGATGATCTACACCATCTCCTCCCGAGTTTTCAATAATTCCATCATTTAACCCTGATAATTTTTATTTTTCAGATATCTCACCTTATATCCTCTGTTATGAAATTTCATACCAACTCCATCGAACCCTACATCCCTTAAAGACTATCGCCCAATTTCCATCCTATCTAACCATTCCAAACCTTTAGAAAGAATAGTCCAGTCACAATTGTCTAACTTTCTCGAAAAGTCCAAACGTCTTGATCCTCTCCAATCTGGTTTTCGACCCGGGTTATCCACACAATCCGCCCTCCTTAAAATCACTAGTGACATACATACTGCCATAGACGAAAAGAAACTTACAGTACTAATACTTCTGGACTTCTCAAAAGCTTTTGACTCACTTGATCACTCTATCCTTTTTTCCAAACTACAGTCTTTATCCTTTTCCAACAGCACTATTCATTGGTTCAAATCATTTCTCTCTAATAGAATTCAAGCTGTTTCCATTCTTAACCATCCTCTATCTTCCTTCCTTGCCCTTTCGAAACATGTGGCCCAGGGTTCAAGCATATCTCCTCTCCTTTTTAATTCCTATATCAATGACCTTCCCAATTCCATCCATCACTCCTCCCACCACTTATACGCTGATGATTTCCAGATCTACTTATCCTTTCCTCCCTCCGAGTCTCTAGTAGCATTTGTCAATATTCTGAAAGACCTACATAGAATCTGTGCCTGGGCAACTTTGAATAAACTAAGTCTAAATGCTACGAAAACTCAGGCGATTGTTATAGGTTCAAGAGGTTGAAGAGAGAAGTGAGAAGGATCCTTAGGACCGCCTCAGTCAGCACCATCAGCTCCCACGACGATCGGGAACTCGCTGTCTAGGACGAACTACAGCGGACGAAGTTTTAGAACCAAGTGGGCCCTCTTCTCTCAAGGATTAGTGGGCTTGCTAGGGTATTAGGGGCAGCACCTTCCGGTATTAAATTTGAAAATTTAAATGAAATAAAGTTATTCAATTGTGCCTAAACATGAAGATTTTAGAAAAAAAAATCGTAAATTCATATACAAATTTGCATTAGTTAATGGAGAGTGATGAAAAACCGATGAAACTATCTAATTTTTGTATATAATAAAAAGATAGATCATAAAACACATGTTTCTTTTTTAACTTAATGTTTGTCTGTTTTTTTTTTGTTTTTTTTAATTTCACTTTATGATACTGTGGCTTTTCAGACGATGCTACTGTAGGAGTCCTAAATCGTAAATATCCAGGTTAAAAATTATGATAGGGATCTTCAAAAAGTACATGACATCGCACAGGCTCGGGACCACTTCTTATTTCCCCTCCGAAGGGCAGCATAACTAAGGATTTTTTACTATCGCTAAAAAATCGGACCATCTGCGGGTTTGAACCCGTGACCTCTAGCATAGGACGCAGGGTATCATTGAAACTCAATATTATAATCTATTTAACCTTTCTTTAATTCCACTGAATTTAAAATTTCTTAAATTGATTTCTGCAACAGAGGTATGTGAATGTCTAGATTAACGCGCACCAGTTGTTTTAGACATTATTGTAAGCGACTTAAAAATATTTTGGTTTTACAACTTTTTTTTTTTTTTTTTAAATCTTCACTCACAAAGGAATTAAATCACATTTTTGTTAGCAAAAGTAAATAATTGGTC
This sequence comes from Piezodorus guildinii, assembly GCA_023052935.1. Lineage (NCBI taxonomy): Eukaryota > Metazoa > Arthropoda > Insecta > Hemiptera > Pentatomidae > Piezodorus > Piezodorus guildinii. The sequence continues at coordinate 43,568 of JAJSOM010000033.1, forward strand.
GATAACGTAGCTTTATATATATATATATATATATATATATATATATATATATATATATATATATATATATATATACACATAAATATACACACACACATAAATGTATATATGTAAAAAAATATATGTATGTAAATATATATATATATATATATATATATATATATATATATATATATATATATATATATATATATATATTTACATATATATGGCTCCATATTTATTCTACCATCACAAAGGATGTGTATTATAGTTACTCTTACCATATATGAAAGGTCTCACACACTAGTAAGGTATCATGTGCCGACGTTTCGGTCTACAATGTACCCCGAACTGGCGCCTTAAACGTATTTCTGCATTATATATTCGCAACGGTCAACACTTCTTTAGAAACAATATTTATATTTTTCTCTTCTTTTTTTAAACATTAAAATACTGCGAATTAATTCGATAAGAATATCTTCAGATTTACAGGTCTTGATGTGCAAAGATACTTAATTCAGCCTGTGATATTTGCAATATATCTGAGACATTTTCTGCATTCTAACGATCGAGATTTAAAATTAACTGTAATTAAAAGCTGAATCGTACATGAGTAAACAGTTCATTAGCAAACACAATAGAAAATGTTTACAATTGCCTATAATTTCCCAACCTAAATCGGTATATAAGGAATGATTTTCCTCAGTCTCTTCAGTATCACCACACACCAAGCACCATGTCTAAGCTCGTCCTCTTTCTTTTCCTTGGAGTCTGCGTCATGGCAGTCCACATGGCGCCTGTCGGTAAGAAATATTAGAAATAGAGAAATAAAAATCTGTTGTGATATATTTTTTAATAATTCATCCCTCTTGATTCAGAGGACCACAAAGAACTCAAAGATGAAGAATTGGAGGAACTCATCAATTCTCTAGAACCAAAGCTCCATGGCAAAAGTAAGTATGATAAATAATTTGCCACTGATGACTTTTTCGCTTAATTTGGGTATAAAATTCGACAAAGTTGTATATTTGGCTCCTTTGTCCTTATGTTGATAAGATTATATGTTTTTTTTTTTCTAATATCTTCATGTTAAAATGTTGTTTAGACCAAGAAAATTTGAATTTCAATCCCTCTCAAACTTTTTCAATCAGAATGAATCCTTATAGCCCCTTAAATATCACACAGGTTTAGCTTAATTAACCCAAATCCTATAGCTGTTTTTTAAGAAAATTGCAAAACGGAGAAAAATTCAGTGTATAAAGTAAAAACCCTCGATATACTGATTTTGGTGAAACAGTTGATGTATCATCTCTGATAAGATTATATGTTTTTTTTTTCTAATATCTACAAATTAAAATGTTGTTTAGACTAAGAAAATTTCAATTTCAGCATTTAACCCCTGTCAAACTATTTCATTTAGAATGAATCCTTAAATATCACATCGGTTTACCTCGTTTGATCCAAATTCTATAGCAATTTTTAAGAAAATTGCAAAACGATGAAAAATGCACTGTATAAAGTAGCACTTTCGAAATACTGGTTTTTGGTAAAAGAGTTGATGTATCATCTCGGGAATGTAGTTGTCCTAGATAAAAAATTTCAGTTTTGTACTAATTTCTGTTTTATATTGGACTTACCACACACACACAAGCGGAAATATTTGGGGGACTTAGATATTTGGATATTGGAGAGACGGAATACTAAGCACAGGGATGTGACACGATTACAGAAAGTCTGGAAAAAAAGAAAAAGTTATTTGAACTGAGGGGACACTAAAACATGATTTCCCATGAAAACTAGAATTAGAAAATTTTCACGATCGTAACATTTCCTCATACAGAGATAAACAAAAAAATATATAGCAGGTATAAATGTTGTTTTCCTAACACAGAACGCTTGCTACCACACATCATTGGCACTCGATATTAATTATTGAGATTTGTATAGTACCCTTTATTCCATTCTCTCTATTAACCAGGCCTAGTTACAAGAGGCTGCTAGACTTTCCAACCTATTTGAAAGTGCATTAAAATACTTTTTGATCTTCATGAAGCCGATTTTATTTTACCGTAAAAAGCCGAAACAACTTATCTCTTCACCTTTATAATGCCTATTACTAGTTTGTATAATTGTAATTACTCTCTTAACATATTTAATTATAAAATTCTGGTTTTTATAGTATTTCTGTTAAAATATTTATTATTATAAAAAATATATATTTATTATAATGGTTATATGTTATTCCACTAGTTGTCGGAGCCGATCCTAGAATCAACTGGGGCAATGTGTGGAAAAAAGTCAAGCCTGTCTTGAAAGTCACTCTTCCCATTGTCATCGGAGTTGGAAAATAACTTATTGGAGGTTAAAAACTTAGAAATCTCCTAAATAAATTCTTTCTTCAAGACTATTTATTTCTTTATTATTCTATCTCTATACCTTCCTTTTATCCAAATCCAAATATTGTATTGAAGTAGAAAAGGATTCGCTATGGGACAGAGGCTAGGGGATTTACTAAAATAGAATCATTGCTAAATAAGAATCTGAGAATAATATACAGTCAAAGAAAGGTCCGGGAATACCGATTAAAAATAACGATTGTCTTTTTGAACTGATTGATCGATTAATGTTCTTTAGGCACATGAATAATGTATTGGGATAGATTAATTAAACAATGACACGATAAAGTATTGAAAATAAAAAATGTTAACGAATAAGGTAAGATAGAGAGTTTTCTAATTCGTTTCTTTTTGCTGAAAAACGGATTCGTTATTCTACTGTTATGTATTGAGAATACTAAGACAGTAAATTCATTATTAGGTAATTTTAATATAAATAAAGTAAATAATTATAAGCCTTAGTGGCAAAATCTCAAAAAGCATTTTCCTACCTTCCTTGGTTTTCCCAAGGTCCTACCTCGGCACCGAGGTCTGGTAGTTCCCCCAGCGGCAGCCGAACAGAGTATAAGTTCTGGCCAAGAGATATGCATACTATCTTTAAAGTTCATAGAGCCATCTTTAAGATATTAGAAGTATTTCTTAAAATTAGTGTCTACAAAGGCTGAACCACGAGTGTAATTAAAGTCCATAATTTTATAGGGAATAACTTAAAATTATAAAAAGTAATGAAGGGTGATTATTGATGCATATATCCAAGTTTAAAAGTTATATTACATTATTATTTATAGTATTCAATATAATAAAAATATGTAACCAATGAAACTGAATATAATTTTTTCAACTTTATATTGTAGTCCTTAAATTGGTCTCATTAACCAAGGCTTAGTATAATGATAATAATATAGATAGATAAAGCGTTGGAAAGCTAAATATTTTAGAGAATAATATAATATATTTTTTTTAAAGCGTTAAAATTTAATAGAGAGTGATCAAAAGCCGATAAAACTGATTGTTTTAGATAAGATAGGATTATTTAATAAAAAAGTATTTCTGTCGAAACTATTTCTATAAACTTATTTCATCTATATGAAACTTATTTCATCACTCAAAATTAAGATTATAATATTTCAATAATAATATATAAGGAGAGACTAAGCAAATGAATAAATTATAAAAGAACAATTAATTTTGTTAGCGACACAGTGAACGTGCAAGTTAACCTGCGACACCTCTCTCCCGTAACTCTGAGCGCATTTTGCGTATAGAGGTAGTCATGGAATACCAGAACGAACTGGCACACAAAGTAAGGGGTTTTTAACGGATGATGTTCGTTGAGAAGAATAATAGAGGCTAGGGGGCTGGATGTTGTATTGAACGAATGTTCCGATGAACAAGGGATGCTTAGGTCAAGAATAGAGGTTGGATTTTTCGTATTGAATGTACGAAACAGGAATAATTCAAGGACCCACTTCAACTCGGCATACCTGTCGTTTTTTTCATCATTTCCTTCGTTAGCTCCTTATCGTCATTCGTTATTGCCTAATATCTTATAATCTGTACCTTCTCACTATTACGTACATCTTTCCTTTCTAGTCATACTTATATATTTTTTCGCTTCCTGTCAGCTACCCTTTTTTAAATAATTCTGACAATCCACCGAACAAGGATTCCAATCCATCTGGGGGTTGATTTATGACAATTTCTTTATTAAATGTTGGCCAATTAAAAATATTTTAATTCAATAAAATATTTGTTTTTGAAAATGTAGAAAAAATAAATAATTTTGGAACCAGGACCACGCAATTAAAAAAAAATGAAATTTTACGCATCTCTATATATCATTATTATCTGCAACAATCAGTTTTATCGGCTTTTGATCACTCTCTATTAAATTTTACCGCTTTATGAAAAGGATTATATTATTTTCTAAAATATTTAGCTTTTCAACGCTTTATTATACATCTATATTATTATCTTTATATTAAAAAATAATTACAGCTCGGTTAATAAGACCAATTTAAGGACTACAATATAAAGTTGAAAAAATTATATTCAGTTTCATGGGTTACATATTTTTATTATATTGAATACTTTAAATAATAGTGTAATATAACTTTTAAATTTGGATATATGAATCAATAATCACTCTTCATTACTTTTTACAATTTCAAGTAATTCCCTATAAAATTATGAACTTTTATAATTACACTCGTGGTTCAGCCTTTGTAGACACTAATTTAAAGAAATATTTCTAATAACTTAAAGATGGTCAGTGAACTTCAAAGATAGTATGCCTATCTCTTGACCAGAACTTATACTCTTGTCGGCTGCCCCTGGGGGTGCCGAGGTAGGGCCTTGGGAAAACCAAGGGAGGTAGGAAAATGCTTTTTGAGATTTGCCAACCAAGGCTTATAATTATTTACTTTATTAATACTAAAATTACCTAATAATAAATTTACTCTCTTTGTATTCTCAATACATAACAGTAGAACAACGAATCCGTTTTCCAGCAAAAAGAAACGAATTAGAAAAAATACGCCGAAAAAATGTAACTACTTTATATCTTACTTTATTTGTTAACATTTAAAGTTTTTCAGTTTCAATACTTTATTGTATATTTTTTTAATTAATCTATCCTAATACATTATTAATATGCCAACAGAACATTAATCTAATTTTTTTCATCGATCGATCAGTTCAAAAATATAATAGTTATTTTTAATCTGTATTCCCGGACCTTTCTTTGACTGTATATTATTCTCAGATTCTTATTTAGCAATGATTCTATTTTAGTAAATCCCTTAGCCTCTGTCCCATAGCGAATCCTTTTCTACTTCAATACAATATTTGGATTTGGATAAAAAGAAGGTATAGAGATAAAATAATAAAGAAATGAATAGTCTAGAAGAAAGAATTCATTTAGGAGATTTCTAATGTTTTTAACCTCCAATAAGTTCTTTTCCAGCTCCGATGACAATGGGAAGAGTGACTTTCAAGACAGGTTTCACTTTTTTCCACACATTGCCCCAGTTGACTCTAGGATCGGCTCCCACAACTGGTGGAATAACATAAAACCATTATAATAAACATATTTATTTTGTAATAATAAATATTTTAACATAAATACTATAAAAACAAGAATTTTATAATTAAAGTTGTTAGAAGAGTAATTAAAAGTATACAAACAAGTAATAGGTATTATAAAGGTGAAGAGATAAGTTGTTTCGGCTTTTCACGGTAAAATAAAATCGGTAAAATTGAAGATCAAAAAGAATTCTTATGTACTTTCAAATAGCTCGGAAAGTCTAGCAGTTTCTTGGACCTAGGCCTGGTCAATAGATAGAATGGAATAAAAGATCCCACACGAATCTCAATAATTGATATCGAGTGACCAATGATATGTGGTAGCTAGCGTTCTATGTTAGGAAAACAACATTTATACCTGCTATTTTTTTAGTTTATCCATGTATAAGAAAGTATTGCGATCGTGAAAATTTTCTATTTCAAGTTTTCATAGGAAATCATGCTTTAGGGTCCCCTCAGTCCATATAACTTTTTTTTTTTTTTTTCCGGGCTTTCTGTAATTGTGTCACATCCCTGTGCTTAGTATTCCGTCTCTCCAACATCCAAATATCTAAGTCCTCCAAATAATACCGCGTGTGTGTGTGAGTGTGTGTCTGTGTGTGTGTGTGTGTGTGTGTCGTAAGTCCAATATAAAACAGAAATTCGTACAAAACTGAAATTTCATACTTAGGACAACTATATTCCCGAGATGATACATCAACTCTTTTACCAAAACCAGATAATAATTTAAGATATTTTTCTTCATAAATAAGAACATAAAAAAACGAAAGAACTTATTTGCCAGTCTGATCGAATTCAAATAGAAAGTCATCAGTGGCAAAATATTTATCATACATACTTTGGCCTTTGAGCTCTGGTTCTAGAGAATTGATGAGTTCCTCCAATTCTTCATCTCTGAGTTCTTTTTGGTCCTCTGAATCAGTAGAGATGAATTAATAAAAAATATATTACATCAGATTTTAATATCAGTGTTATTTCTCTATTTTTAATATTTCTTACCGACAGGTGCCATGTGGACTGCCATGACGCAGACTCCGAGGAAAAGAAAAAGGACGAGCTTAGACATGTTGCTTGGTGTGTGGCGATACTGAAGAGACTGAGGAAAATCATTCCTTATATACCGATTCAGGTTGGGAAATTATAGGCAATTGTAAACAATTTCTATAGTTTTTGCTAATGAACTGTTTACTGGTGTACGATTCAGCTTTTAATAATAGTTAATTTTAACTGTCAATCGTTAGAATGCAAAACATGTCTCAGATATATTGAAAATATTACTATTTACATATTATAGAGAGGCTGAATTAAGTATCTTTGCACATCAAGTCCTCTTAATCGGAATATTTTCTTATCGAATCGATTCTCAGTACAACAATGTTAAAAGGAAATTTTTGAAAGATTTTATATAAAACGTTTAAATATTTAATTGTGCCTCCCCACTTTGGCTTCTTTCATAAGGGATGTGGATTATAGGTATTATATATATATGTGTGTGTGTGTGTGTATATTTAAATACACAAAGCTACGTTATTGACCATTTATTTTCTTTTTCCGTTATGCTCAACTAATCATTTGGCGCCAGATATTAATTTTATCCAGACAAATGACAAGTTGGAAGTAGACGGACCATGAATCATAAAATATGTTAAAGACTTTTACTGTGATCGATGTCATTCGTCACAACTTTTAGAAACATAATTGTGAATTAAAATTAAAAACTAAATTAAAATAAAAAAAAATTAAATCAATTCGTTTTCAAAGCTTTTTATCCAAAAGAAATGTATTAATATGAAAAATTGTTCAAGTCGTTGAAAAAATCTGGTGCGCGCAACACAAGTCTTTCACATACCTCTGTTGCATATATCAAGTTAACAATTTTTATATACAGCTAAATCATAGAAAGGTGAAATGAGGTTAAATAATTAATAACATTTAGTTTCAGGATTATCTATAGCATATTGACTAAGATAACAGCGTCCTATGCCAAAAGTCACGGATTCGAACCCGCATGTGGTCCAAGAATTTTTTATTGGTGGGAAAAACACCTTAGTTATGCCGTCCTTCGGAGGGAACGTAGAAAGGTGGTCCCGAACCTGTGCGATGACAGATCCCTATCCTAATTTTTAACCTGGATAGGAAAAATTTAGAACTGCCACAGTATGTTGAAAAAATCTATTTAAGAATTTTTAAAAACAGTTGAATAAACGAAAGGTGAAAAATGGTTAAATAATCAATAAAATTGAGTTTCAATGATCACCTGAAGCATATTGACTAGCATAACAGTGTCCTATGCTAGAAGTCACAGGTCCGATTTTTTAATGAGAGTAAAAGATCCTTAGTTATGCCGCCCTTCGGAGGGGAAATAAAAAGTGGTCCCGAGCCTGTGCGATTTCATGTACTTGTTGAAGATCCCTATCTTAGTTTTTAACCTGGATAGTTACGATTTAGGACAAAATTTTGGTTTGCTACAGTAGCATCGTTCGATATGTCACAGCACCATCAAGTTAAAATTAAATTAAAAATTAGGGATATTAAATTATATTATATTAGTGAAATAAAAAAAAACATGCGAACAAACAAACATTGAGTTCCGAAAGAAACAGGTGTTTCATGATCTATCATATTATTATATACAAAAATTAGATAGTATCATCTGTTTTCCATCACTCTACATTAATTTATACAATTTTGTGTATAAATTTAAAAAAAAAAATTATCTGAAATCTTCAGCTTTCCTAAAATATATTACACATATTATATAATGCTGTTTTATATATATATATATATATATATATATATATATATATATATATATATATATATATATATATATATAATAAATTCCTATTAAATATTACATTGATATAACAATTTTAATCGAAATTTTTAAAACCCTTTAGACCTTTCCACGTGACTTGGTAATTTGGACTCAGGGGACCCTAAAACTTGAGTTTTCCTTGAAAACTGGAATTCGAAAATTTTCATGATCGCAATACTTTTCCTTACTATATATTTCATATATAGGCAAGTAATAGTAAATCATTATAATATTGAATTGTTAGGTAAGAATATAAAGAAGAAATAAATAATAATTTCATACATTTTCACAATCACAATCCTTTCTCTTACTATATATTTCATATCAAGTACCTTAAAATGAAAACAACAATTGAATCAGTTTCCATATGAACCTGAACACTAATAATGAATACAAAACTCAATATGCTTCAATATATTTGTTATAGATTTAGTATCTTTGATGGTAATGGTCAAAGTGAAATGATTTTGCTTTTATAAGTTCAAACATCAATCATCTGACAAACGAGTACCGATATTTTTCATGAGATGTATTGTTTGAGAGTTATTTAAAAACCAATTTTTCGGGGGTTATATATATATATATATATATATATATATATATATATATATATTTTTTTTTTTTATTTCTTTCAACTCAATAAATAAATGTTTTATCACAATAGGTCAAAAATCACAAAATGGGATAGAGTAATTTATATTTTCCTTTGCTAAAATTATTAACTGGGATGTAATAATTAATTTTGTTTACGGTAGCTGTATTCATGCTCTATAAAATAAACATTAACGAACGTCACTTTTCTTATTTATGTATGCTTACCCCCGAATAATAACAAATATCCGTATTAAAGGCTAAAAATACATTACTAATTAAACAGTTCGTTAGCTGAACTAATAGGAAATATTTACAGTTGCGTATATAGTATCAACCCAATATTAGTATATAAGAACTGATATTTCCTAGGTTCCTCAGTGTTTAAGAACAACTTCCAACATGTCTAAGCTCTCTTTTTCTTCATGGGGTCATGGCAGTCTAAACGATCTGAATGAAAGATCTTCTCTTTTTATTTCTTTTTTTTTTTTTTTTGGCTTCTTTTTTGTGCTTTTCGGCGTGGAGGTGCCTTCACCCAATCCTGCAAACGCTTTTATGACATCAAGCCTCGTACCCCTAATTCCTCACATGCTATTTTATTTCTTGTGAGGTCTCTCTGAATTCAGCCAGCCACTCCTCTGAGATATTTCACCTCTAATCCGGTGTTTAAATGTTTTTCTAGAGGAACCCAGCTCTAGCTCCCACACTAGGAAATAAAAGTAGATTGTTTTGAAGACGTGCAGTTTTATCGTTTTTTCTACCTCACGTTTCCCTACGACAGTCTTACAAATTTGGTAATATACGCTGTCTTTTTTTTAATATCATATCTTTTTTTCCTCCATCTCTGTGGACTGTGCCGAGGAATTTTGAGTCTCACTGCTTCAAGGGGTTCTTCTCTTCAAATAATCTGCACATTCTCATTTTAAGAAGCATTTTAACATTTAATTTTTTTTTTTTTCGTTTATTATCATGCTCTTCCTTTCTATCTCAACTTTCCTTTCCACTGCGGCTTGTTGAAGATTCTTTACAGAATCTACTATGAGTACTGGGTCATCCACATAGAGAAGTGCTAGGGCAATAATTGTTATCGTATACCATTTTCCAACCACTGCTCGTGCTGTTCTTTTCTTACATATTTTTAGGATTTCGTCAATTGGTGTTATAAAGAGGAAAGGGCATAAGCCCAGTCTTCCTGTTTGATACCTCTCTTCATTTCATTCCAATTATTTTTAGCGTTCCCTTGAAGCCTATAAGAAGGCTCTGATAGTGTCTCGTTCCAAAGTTCTCTAGAGACATTCTTTGCCTTCAGTTCATTCAATATTTCATTTAGTAGTACCGAATCGAAGGCGGCTTGAGGTTCCAAAAAGATATGTACACATTTTGACTCGTTTCCTGGCCTTAAAGATAAAATCAGATCCTGGGTCTGTCTGCTTTGCCTTAAGGCGGCCTGCTCTTCTTCTACTATGACTCGTAGTCACCTTTCTACGATAGCGAAGTCCAGTTTGTATACGATCTGAAATAAACATATTGGTCTGTATTTTTTGCATTAGCTTTGATAACCTTTTTTTACTTTCACTTACCTATATATGAAATTATATATATATATATATATATATATATATATATATATATATATATATATATATATCATTAACGTATTATATATTCGCGATATGGATTCTTTATCAGTTAAAGTTTATTTTTTCACGACATTTTCATTATTCGGCGTTATAAGATAAAAAAATACAAAAAAATATATTAAAGGTAATTGAAAAAGTTAAAGCTCCTTCAACTCGATTGTCAATTGACCGCCTTATATTGTCCGGATTAATATAACCACAGTCTTTGAAGGCGCCACTAAATAACTTCGTATTAATTTTGCATTAATTTTCACTTTTATAGGCGTTCCAACATGGGTTGCCTTTTACATCAGGGCTGAGATCCAGAGGTCAGGGTCTATACAATCTCCGTTCTGAAGCCCTCGGCCCGCCATTTCTTTCTCTACTCCAATAATCCATCTACCTCTGGATTGTCCTCTTCTCCTTCTTCCCGGCGCTTGCCAGTCCAGAACTCGATTCGGCCATCGCTCTGAAGACATTCGCCTTACATGGCCGTACCTTCTTAGCCTTTGTTGTAGACGCCCAATAATTATAAAATTTGTATAATTGGGAAAAAGCTAAGGCAAATGAGTTTAAAAAATGTTTATTGAACTCAAACAAAATATTTATTCAACTCAAAAGAGAAAAACCTACTGTATGAAAACTTTGTCACTTGTATGAAGGAAAGCATGACTGAAACTGGGCAAATGTTTTCCAAAAAGATACCGAAGAATGCACATCATAAGAACAAGCAACCATGGTTTGACCAAGAATGCAGAAACTCGAAGAGAGAGCTAAGAAAAAAATACAAGGCTATGATCAAATTAAACTTTTCTGATCATAAAGTACTAGAATATATTAATTTCTATTATATTATAGTATATTAATCTATACAGAAAATTAATTAGACACAAGAAAATTGGATTCCGGTTACTCACTCTAAATAATCTCAGGGAAGTTAAAAACAGCAAACAGTTCTGGACTAGTGTAAATTCTCTAAAACCATATAAAAGACAATCAAACGAAATAGAGATAGAAGAATGGAGCAGATTTTATATATCACACTAAGGCCAAATAACCATCCACGAAACTCATTTTTTTTTCAGTCATCCATCCTTATCTGGAGAGTAAAATCGCTTTAGAGGAATTACAATTTTACATCCAACAATCAAAGAACCAAAATGCCCCTAGTTACTATTATTAATATTATTTACGGTTAATATTAATATATGGTTAATATTATTTACGAAACCTTTAAAAGCCTTACCCCGGTAAGGGAGCACTATCTCCTCAACTTCTTTAATATAGTGATGGATCATGAGAAACTCCTTCAGCAATGGTCAAAATCCAAATTTTATTTGCTATTTAAGAAAGGGGACATGAAAGACCCAGATAATTACAGAGGGATATCATTTTTAAATACAATGGTGAAGTTATTTACCAGTATTCTAGCAAGAAGGATCTTACTATGTGCAGAATCTGAAAACCTCATACCTGAGGAACAAGCGGGGTTTCAAAGTGGTAGAGGCTGCTCAGATCATATCTTCACTTTAATGTCACTGTCCAGCATTAACTTCACAACTAAAGGCAGATACTTATTTGCTGCATTCATAGATTTAAGGAAAGCCTTCGACTCTATCAACCACAGCCTGCTTTGGGAAAAGCTTTTTTCACTTGGAATCGGGGGGAAATTCATAAGGATTATAAAGGTGCTTACGACAATGCTTCAACTCAAATAACAATAAATGAAAAGCTTTCGGAAGACATAGATATATCGACAGGTCTTTTGCAGGGAGAAAGCCTTAGCCCAACACTCTTCATCATGTTCATATCCGATATTGTCTGATTCTTTCAATATAATGAAGCAGACTCATGAGGCAATCATGCTCTTGTTTGCTGATGACATTATTCTTCTCAGTAATAATTGGCAAGAAGCGCAAAAGAAACTGATGATATTACAACAGTACTGCGAAAAGAATTCCCTAACCGTAAACGTAAAACAATCCAAGGTTGTTGTATTCCATAAGTCCCCTAGGTCGAAGCAGCTTAAACCCCTTCACATGAATAAAGAAAAATAGAATACTCTAAGGACTATACCTATTTGGAAGTACCATTCACTTCCTCAGGAAAATTTAGCAAAGCATCTGAGCATTTTATTCAGAGGTCCTCTGTTGCAGCTGCAAGAGTATTGGATGTTTTGCGAAGGGGTGGAAGTGATTCATGGGAAACAAAAATAGCTCTTTTTGATTCCATGGTAGCCTCAACCCTTCTGTATGCTTCTGAAATATGGAGCTTAAGATATCTAGAAGCTGTTGAAGTGGTACAACTAAAGTTCCTGAAGCAACTACTCAGATGGCCAAGGAGTACTGCCAACTACATAGTACGTCTTGAAACCGGCCGAAACCCATTGAGCGTCAGGGTTTTGAAGAGAGCTGTGAACTACTGGTCCAGTTTGTCAATCATGCCAGAGGAGAGGCCGCCAAGACTTTATTTCAACAGACTGATTTCGCTGCATGCAAGGAACCCTGACATAAAGTTTAACTGGGTCTCACAAGTTAGATCGATGGCTGTTCAATATGGCTGTGAAGAAGAATTCAGTGTATTGTGCCCGAATAGATTATTAAAGTGCAGAGATGCAATAATGGAAAAGATAAAAAATCATTACCTTTCAATTGACATCCACCGATCTCTCAATTCTAACAATAACCCCATATATAGAACTATCTCCAGCTTCAATATCTCCAGCCCAGAAACCTATCTGTCATATACTGCCAACATCAAAAAAATAAGATCAGATTGAGCAAGTTAAGAATTTCGAGCCCAGAACGTACCACACTTTATGGAAAAACCAAACTGTTCATATTCAAAGCACAGGAAACCTGCACTTTCTGTAGTCAGTTTATCTTGAACAGCCTGTTCCACGTCATTCTCTGCTTTGAAAAGCTCATAAAAGACAGAGAGAGATATTTACAACCATTTTTATCAGGATCCAGTGATGACCAAAAAATTCTTCAAATTTGACAATATTGAAAAACTGAACAACATTTTCTGGTGTACTAAGTCAGCATGTAATACCCTGGTACCTTGAACTGTGAAGGCCCAAACACCAATTAAGTGTCTAGCTATCTAAGGTTAACTGTTTATTATTTTTCATTGTACGGCGAATGTTTTCAGTATGTTTTTCAAGTTGTTAATTGTTTTTGTTTGTTTTTTTATGTTTTATTTCAGTGTCGTTTTTCTATTAGCCGAATAAATGGACATTTATTATTAACTAGACTCATGTTGGCAATTGAAGAGATTTTTAATTTCAATTGATTTGTACAAGAATGTAAATCTTAAACAAATAAATTCTATTCTATTCTATATTCGCGATATCGACTCTTTATCTGTTAAAGTTTATTTTTTCACGACATTTTTATTATTCGGCGTTATAAGATAAAAAAAATACAAAAAAAAAATACAAAAAAATATATTAAAGGTAATTGAAAAAGTTAAAGCACCTTCAACTTGATTGTCAATTGCCCGCCTTACAGCACACTCAGTCCGGATTAATATAACCACAGTCTTTGAAGGCGCCACTAAATTACTTGGTATTAATTTTGCATTAATTTTCACTTTTATAGGCGTTCGCCTTACATGGCCGTACCACCTTAGCCTTTGTTGTCCGATTCTATTGTTGACATCCATTCTCTACCGAACGACATCATATCGCAGTCTGTCCATTCTTGTAACACGTAGGCACCTTCGTTAAGAGTCCATCTCCCCTTTTTGAATCTTTGAATAGAACAGGGATGACATGGTCCATGTTTCAGCTGAGTACGTTAAGATAGGTCCAACGATGGCGTGAAAGACTCTTTGTTTATTCTCCTTTAGGATCGTATTATTCCACAGAACCGGGTGAAGCAAACGTGTGGCTTTTCGAGCTTGTTCTGCTTTTCTCCGAATGTCAGTTTCTGAGGATCCAGAAGAGTCGAGGTAAGACCCTAGATATTCAAAAACATTTACCGTTGCACAGTCCCAGCGCATATAGTCATGTATTCTTTCCGAAATTTAATTTAAGTCCCATGGACTCATAGCAATCCCACAAAGAGCACCTCATCATTTCAAGGTACACATTCCTCCTTCCATGCAAAAACCTGGTCATCCGCAAAGAAGAGAGAAACCAGCTTTTCATCGTCGATGAAGGGTCTTGTATCCCCACACGGACTAAATCATTGCTCTATAGACACGTGGAGGTAAATCTTGAAGAGAGTCGGCGCCATACTACATCCCTTCTTCGGACGCTTAGTCCCCGAGAACGGCTCCGATAGCCACAAAGGCTAAATGGAGCTCTTGGTTCTTCCCCCGGGATTTTTAGATAAGTTGTCTGAGGACGAAGATGTTCGTTGCAGGATCGTCCCGCTGTAAAACCTACCTCTTCTTCTGGGGTACAGAAATCATCTTCTAATTTATCTCGGAATAGCCTTCCAATTAATCTACTCACCGAGCTCTGTATATCTTCACTATCTTCCTGTCACTTTTTTTAAAAATGGGTGATACAAAACCTGTACGGAGGTCGTCAGGCATCTTATCTCCTCTTAATACCAGCTTGATTAAGTACGCTGATCATCTTATCTCTCCCAAATATCAGCAGTTCCATTGAAATGCCGCCTGTTCCCGGGGCCTTACCGATTTTTCAGCTTTTTAGAGCTTGATTCTATTCTTCCTTGGTCACCTCTATTCTAAAATCCTAGGTTCTTATAGCCATCTCTTCCTCCATACACTGGGTGCGGCTCTGTTTAAAGAGATCTTCAAAATGCATTTCCCATTCTTGTTCGTCGATCGGTGTAAGAATATTTCCTCTTCTAGGGGCCCGCAGCTTCTTTAAAATAGCCCAGGATTCTTTTACCCTGTTGTATACTAGTGTGCTATCTATGCGTCAGAAGCATCTTTTCTATGACTCATTTTTTTCGTATACCACAAGGTTCTTAGATTCCTTATTTAGTCTTCTAAAGGCAGCCCAATCTTCGTTTGTTTTTCATGAGAGGTATCTCTGATATGCCATTTTCTTTCGGGCTATACACCGGGCCACCTCATCCGACCACCAATCCAGGTTAGGACGTCCTTCCTTTACACCGAGGGCCTCGGCCCCTTCTGCGTGTATGCATTCCTTCAGGTGTGCGTACTTTTCGGAGGTTTTCCCTCCTACATCGATGTCGATCTTTGCTTCAAGTCGTTTTTTGTATAGATCCCGGATGCTTGGGTCTCCCAGTAAATCCAGCGGATAGTGAGGGATAGTTTCTGCTTCCATCAATATTTCACCTTCATGTTTTTTTCCTTTTCCCTATCCAAGGTGAGTAAATCTTGGCACGCAGCATATGGTGGTCCCTCCCTCATTACCAGCCTCTAATCACACGCACCTCTTCCATCTTTAGCGTGCTTTGTTGTTGAGATATAATGTAATCTGATATTGATGACAGGAATCCCGGTTTATTCAATGTGGCTTCCATTTATCCTTTCCATTTGTTTTATTAATCCATTTATGTTTATAGAAAGTGTTTTGAATCATAAGATCGAACAATTCATATATGTTGAGTAGTCGTCGTACATTTTCGGTGACGGTCTCTTCTTCATAGCGTCCCACCACTCTGCTTCCGATCTCTCGTCCAACTCGAGCGTTGAAGTCCCTGATATGAGTATGATTTCTTTGTCATCACACATCTTCTCGAGAGCATCTTTGAGTTCCTCCTCAAAGGTGTCCTTCACATCCAGAGGTCATTGTTTCCGGGTGCATATCTACCGAATATAACAATATTTCGGCCGAAATAGTCAAGGTCCACCCGCATGAGCCTCTCAGAAACCTCTTCACAATGGGTTGTTCTTCGCGTGTGCATCCTTTTAATGAGGAAAGATACACCTGCCCTAGCTATCTTATCTTTCTCCACACCATAGATACATATATTTTCCCAGTAGCTCCTGACCTTTCCCTTTAATCTTCGTTTCGGTCAAGACAACGAGGTCTAGCACTAAACGTTCTACTTCTTTTATCATATCATCACTTTTGTTGTTGAAACTCTGTACATTCCAGGTTCCTAAATGTATAGTCCGTGCCCGTTTCCGATGTCTTTTGCCAGATAGACCGCCCGATATATCCGAGGCTCTAGTCTGATACCTTTAGCATGCTGGGTTTTACATCGATGAGCAGCTGATCCAAACGACAACCCGAACCTAGAGGACCGGAGATTTATGATCAGGGTGTCCTTCCTCTAGACGAGCTGCCGACCAAACCAATCCAGTCACGTCCACCCGGGTGTTATCTTCGGAGTGCCTTCTCCTAGGCTGCTCCCGCAGTGTGCGGAGTGGCTGCGCTTTTTTAGAGGCGGCGCAATCTCGCCTCGTCACAGTTCACCGTCATTGAGCCCTTGGTGAGCCGCTCATTGTCCGGTACTGCTTATTCACTATACAGCTGACCTACCAAGGTAGGCCGCTTGGTACCTTGAGCCACAAGTTCCGTTACGGCCAGGGTCACTAAATTATATTATCAAAAAATATTACGTGTTCATTAAATATTTTTTCTATATTGGTAATTGAATGTAACACTCACACAAATTATATATATATATATATATATATATATATATATATATATATATATATATATATATATATATATATATATATTTATATACATATGTATAATTTTTCTTTTTAAATTTAACAGCAATTTTGAAGTAAATATAGTTTTAAAAATATATATCATATAAACGGTAGTCATTCGCCATAAGAATAAATAATTTTATTCAATCACCACCTCCCCTACTAACTGATCATCGTAGGATGTAAAACACACATGCTCGTTCACTACCTTATTACTCACAATTTTTAAACCTTATTCGGTTTAATAATTTCAATAATAAACCTTTTCAATCAACAAAGATACGTAGAACCCGAATAACGAATAATTAAAAAAAAAGCCTTGTGTCGGCTGTTTACCGTCCGCAGCTTTGGACAGAAACTACTGACCAATTTTTTCGAAATTTGGCACAAAAAAAACCAGGGCATCTGACGATGATTCTAACACCTGGGCGCTGATTTCAGGCAATTATTTTTAAAATGGGGGCCAATTAAAAATATTTTTATTCTATAAAATATTTATTTTCGAAGATGTAGAAAAATAGATTAATTTTGGAACCAGGACACCGCAATTAATAAAAAAAATGAAATTTTAATTATATATACTCCCATAACTCTGCTATTTTTGAAGATGAGTGTTCCAATTCCTAAATACAGTTAGAAATGAAATAAGGTTATAGAAATAGTTTCGATAAAAATATTTTTCTATTAAATAATATAATACATTATTATCTACAACAATCGGTTTTATCGGCTTTTGATCACTCTCTATTAAGTTTACCGTTTTATTTATAAGATAATTTTTTTTCCTTAAATCTTTAGCTTTCCAATGCTTTATTATACATCTATATTATTATGTTTATATTTTTAAAAAATATTCCTCGGATAATAAGATTATTTGAAAAACTAAAATGTAAAGTAGAAAAAATTATATTCAGTTTCATTGGTTACATAATTTTTTGTATTAAATAATATAATATAACTTTTAAATTTGGATATATGCATTAATTATCCCTCTTGATTACTTTTTACAACTTGAAGTTATTCCTTATAAAATTATTGATTTTTACAATCACACTCGTTGTTCAGCCTTTGTAGACACTAATTTTACGAAATATTTCTAATATCTTAAAGATGGCGTTGTGAACTTTAAAGATAGTATGCTTATCTCTTGGCCAGAACTTATACTCTTGTCGGCTGCCGCTGGAGAAACTACCAGACCTCGGTGCCGAGGTAGTGCCTTGGGAAACCCAAGAGAGGTAGGAAAATGCCTTTTGAGTTTTTGCCGACAAAGACTTATTATTTACTTGATTGATATTAAAATTACCTAATAATGAATTTACTACACTGAGTGTTCTCAATCCAAAACAGTAGAACAATTATTCTTAGAATGCATCCGTTTTCAGCAGAAAGAAACGAATTAAAGAAAATGTGCCGAAAAAAAGGTTACTACTGAAAATATAATTAAGATTATCAGATATACACAAAAAAAAAAATTGCAACCGTTATTCTCCAAAAACTGATGACTGAAGAAACGTTTAGGCAAGGTTTCTGAGGAGGAAAATGGTGATGTGGAAGGACAGTTGTGAAGATAGACAATAAGAGGCGTTACATTGCCTTTCCCCTTTATGAAGTAATGACTAACGCTGGTTCCATAAAGGGAAAAACATGGATATGCAAATGGTTTTAGTGGGAAAAAATCTCACACGCAAATAGGCATGCGTCTAACGGTATACATTTGAAGATCTATCTTTCTTTATGTTTTCTTAGCTCAAATACCTTATCGTATATTTGTTTAATAAATTTATTCCAATACACTATTCAGATGCCCAAAGAATTTTAATCTAATTTTTCTCCTCAATCAATCAATTCATAAATTCTATATTCATAAAATCATCGTTCTTTTTGATCGGACAGTATCTTATTTAGCAATGATTTTATTTTAGTAAATCCCATTGTCTCTGTCCTATAGCGAATCATTTTCTTCCCCTTCTTCTTACTATGGCGCAACAGGCAGTGGTGGCCCTGGGCGTCGAGGTGTAATCTCCTGTGATACTACACTCACGTTTTTCGATGCATTTTGTAGTGTAAGTTCATCACCCCCTACGCCTAGTTTTTGAGTGGCTGACAGGTTGCACATACTCGGGGGAGAGGCTGTGAGTGAATCCTCACTAATTAAATGCTTGAAAAAGTCCCTACGATTCGAACTCTCAACTTGCTAGCACGCTAGCCACTCAGCCACGGGCTCCCCCGATAATTCAATCATAACAATAATAAAAGGAATAATTAGGAACTTTTAGATCGTTGACCATGGGCTCCCCTTGAATCCTTTTCTACTTCAATAAAATATTTGGATTTGGATAAAAAGAAGGTATATAAATAGAAAAATAAAGAAATAAATATTCTTGAAGGATTTATTGCAGATATTATTATTTTATTGTTATTCCTAAGTTTTTAACCTTTAATAATTTCTTTTCCAGCTTGTTTTCCTGCTTCGATGATAATGGGGGCAGCAGCTTTGCCTACTTCCTTCAGGATAGGCTTGACTTTCTTCCACACCTTGCCCCAGTTGATTCTAGCTTCATCATCTCCCAAAACTGGTGAAATAACACATAAACATTAAAATAAATATTTGAACAGAAGTATGATAAAAAAACAAGAATTTTATCAAGAAATTTGTTGGGAGAATAATTAAAAGTATATAAATAAGTAAGAGGTACTATATTATAAGTTCTTTCGGCTTTTCACGGTAAAATGAAATCGGCTTCTTGAAGATCAAAACATGTTTTATGTACTTTGAAATAGCTCGGAAAGTCTAGGAATCAGGCCTGGTTAATAGAGAGAATGGAATAAAAGATCCTATACTAATCTCAATAATTTATATCTAGTTACTAAGGATGTGTGGTAGCTAGCATATTTTGATTGGAATACACCATTTCTACTTGATTTTTTTTTTTTTTTTTGGTTGATCCATGGATGAAATATATAGGTCTAGAAAGTATTGCGATTGTGAATAATATCGAATTCAAGTTTTTAACAGAAGTACACGTTTTAGGGTCTCCTGATTTCCAAAAAGAAAGTTGCAAAAAAAGGTGGGTGAGTAGAATCAAGCACGAAAACTGGAAAAGTTTTGTGGCAATAACTTTTAAACCAGAATCGAAGGCCAGCGGTTTCACTTGGTACATTACATTATTAAAATTTATAATTTATTTACAACTGTACTAAAACTGATGATGTTCAATTTACTTAAATAAAATTAAATAATAAAAAGTAATATGAAAGAGGAAAAAAATAAGTTATCAACCAAGGGAGAAAAGACATTTTTTCGCAGTTTATAGTTACCCAAAAAAGTTCGTGTGTGTAGTAAGTCCAGCACTAAAATGGAAATTCGTAGATAACCGAAAATTCATATTTAAGACAATTATATTCCCGAGATGACAAACCGTTTCTCCGAAATCAGCATATCGAGAGTGCTACATTATACCATGCATTTTGCACCCTTTTGCGATTTTCTCAAAAATAGCGCCAAGGATTTTGATCAAACATGCTAAATCGATGAAAAATTTAGGACCAAAATACATTCTCGGTAATTTTTTTTTTCACATAAGAATAGTTTGAATTTTTGTAAGTGCCACTTCGTGCCATAAATTTCGAATCTTTTTACGATTATACGAAAAAAAAATACTCTGCGATAAAGTCTATGAAGTACTTTTTGATCTGAGAACAAATGTTTTTACTACTCTTTTTAAATTTTAAGCAAAAAGTACTTAATATTACAGTGCTAATGAGCAACCTTATCCCTGTGTTCCAAGATGGCGATCTCCTTATTGAAAAACGCCGCAAATTATCACATAATCGTTTATTATTTCCAAATAATTATATTAGGGTGCAACTGTTTATATAGCTGTTAGTAGGAGATTAACTAATATGAAAAGCAATAAATAATTCAAAGGAGAATGGGCAATCACTACTGCTTATTTCACGTTACACCTCTGCTGTTTCTAAACCGATTTCAATGATTCTTTTTTCTTTCTTTTTTTTTTTTCTTTTGTTAGAAATAACTAAACAAACGTATCTACAATATCGTATATCATCACAAGATATCATTTTTTTATTGTTTATTTGTCGCGGTGTACTGATCCTTAAATCGATTACAGTTTTTTCTCCATATTAAAGAATAACTGGGTTAGGTGTATTAATAGGTAAAATTTCAAGTTTTTAATTTTTTAAAATAATTATTCGAGATTTTTTCGGTTAAAAAACTCTAATCAATTTTTCTCTATCTTAAAAAATAACTGAGTTAATCATATTCAACCGACCGCTTTTAACACTAATCGGCGGATGGCAACTTCTAGTATTTTGTGGCGAGTTTCATAAAAATCAGTCCAGTAGTTTCGGAGAAAATCCAAGGGACAAACGGATTTTTTTTAATTTGTTATTCTGATTCTACGTAGCTTAAAAATTTAAGAGGGGGATTTTTTTTATTTATTTTATTTTTTTGTTCGATTACCAAGGTTCGTTTTTGAAATTAATAAACCAAAGAAAGTGCGACAGAGAAGCCATATTAAGTACAAAAGTCGCTATGCATCATTAGTGTAATTATACAGTGTTTAAAAAAATCTGGTGCTTGCAATACACGACTTTCACTTACCACATTGTTAAATCAATTTAAGAATTTTTAAATACCGTTAGAGATGAAATTAGTTTAAAGAATTAATTAAATTGATTTTCGATAGAAACATGTGTTTTATCATTTAATATGTAATGTTATTATCTAAAACATTCAGTTAATTTTATCCGTTTTTCATCACTCTTCATTACATTATACAACTTTGTGCATAATATAATATTTTTTCTGAAATTCTAAACATTCCAACAGTATTTTATACATTTATATATATAATAGGGCACTTAACTTTAAAAAAAACACTTTTGCACTTTTCTCTTTCAGTTTATTAGCAAATTCATTCAACTTATATATTTATCTGTTTTTTAACAATAACGAATATATAATATAGTTATTTTTATAGAATTTACAAAATTAAAGGAACTTTAGATGAAGGCAATTTAAAATATCGCCATTGAAGCTATGCCAAACTATTTCAATCAGAATGAAACTTACATGATATTAATGCCCATCAAATTTTTAAAGCCCATTGATATGTAGAGTTTGATCAAAATCGTTAGAGCCGTTTTTGAGAAAATCGTAAAAAGGTGCAAAATACATGGTACTAAGTGGCTCTTCTGATTAGTTGATTTTGATGAAAACGATGCTGTAACATCTCGGGCGTATAGTTGTCTTAAATATAAAATTTCAGCTTCATAGGACTTTTAGTTTTCGCCCGGGAGCTACCACACACACACACAAACCTTTTTTCGGAACTTGGTTAAAAAAAAATAAATAAAAAAAATATGCTCTAAATTATGATCCAAGATATTTTCTTTCATATATAAGAACAAAAAAAACTAAAGAACTTATTTGCCAGTCCGATAGAATTCAATTAGAAAGGTGTTAGTGACAAATATTTATCATACTCACGTTCTTCTTTAAGCTCTGGTTCTAGAGAGTTGAGGAGTTCCTCCAATTCTTCATCGGTGAGTTCTTCGAGGTCTGGATCTGTAGGGATGAATTATTTAAAAAAATATCACAACCGATTTTTATGTCAGTGCTATTTCTTTCTGTTTAATATTCCTTACCGATTTGTTCCATATGGACTGCCATGACGCAGACTCCGAGGAAAAGAAAGAGGACGAGCTTAGACATGTTGCTTGGTGTGTAGTGATACTGGAAAGGCTGAGGAAAATCGGTCCTTATATACTGAATTCGGATCGGCACATTATAGGCAATTGTAAACAATTTCCATTGTTTAGCTAATGAACTGTTTACTCGGCCATGATTCAGCTTTTAATTACAGTTAATTTTAACTGTCATTCGTTAGAATACATAACATGTCTCAGATATATTGCAAATGTTACAATTCGCATATTATAGACAGACTGAACTAAGCATCTTTGCACAAAAAGTACTCTAAATCTTAAGTTATTCTCCTCGAATTATTTCAATGTTAATAAGAAATTTTAGAAATATTGTTTGTAAAAAAAGTGTCGTCAGTTGAGAATATGTGATAGATAAGTAGCTTCAGGGCGCCAGTTCGGCATACACATAGGCCGAAACGTCTGCATTCAATAAAATATTTTCATCTTAATAGTGTGTGAGATCTTTGATAAACTCACCCTCCACCAATTTCTCCATCATTGATTGTATACTTATAATACTTACTGCTATTCTGATTCTGCTATGAATAGAAAAGTTAATATAATGGTACTTTTTTGTATAAATATAGTATTCATTTATAAAAGCGCCATTCAAATTTTGGTATACTCAGCTATATTCCGATTTTTTTTAAATATAAAATTAATATATTTCACCATTTTTCTCATTCAGTTGATCATCGAATCCATTGATAGTTTATATCTTCACTTTTCACATTACTGATAACGATGAGAGACGGATAATTAATAATGGTAATTAATTTAGGATTTCTTTGAGTGTTTTTTAATCAGAACTAGTCGATATAAACAAATATGATATTTCGTTATTGAATAGCAGCGTTGACTTTTGACAGAGGGTTTTTCGAAGCAAAGATAATTTTTTATTTCAGAAATTCAGCAAAATTTATATATTATTTCGTTAAAAAAAACACATAGAAAATATATTATTCATATTTTATTTTTTATAATACGTTAATTTTCATTCGATTTACAATTTGAAATTCGAACGTAAAAGTACATTTATAAGTATAGTTACAATAACAAAAATAATCTATATTACATGAGTTTATAAACATAAAACCATCCATAACATGTCAGTGACTTTGACTTGTATTAATTAAATTAAAACTAATATGCATGTGAACACAGCGATATAATAAGATATAGTAGATCCAAGTGTATATCTATTCATTGTGAATTCAATGCATTCTTAAATTTATTCAAAAACGTTATCTGCCTTTCTAACAACAACATCATCTATTAATAATTGTAAACAAATTTTAATATTCTGTTTTGTTTTTTTCTCAGTTAGAGCAGTATTTGTTGTTGTCGCTTGTTGTTAATTGTTCCACTGTTATTGCTTATATTAACAATAAATTCTCGAGACGTAGCCTAAAAAAAACTGCTTATTTACTGAACCGCAAGACTTGTAGATAACTTACATTGTCAACAGTCGAGAACTAACATCAATATATATATATACATATATAAGGGATCACTTGTACCTGGGTGGCTAGCATAACAGCCTCCTATGCCGATGGTCATGGGTTCAAACCCGCAGGTGGTCTAAGCATCCTAAAGTGACGTTATATAAATAAACAAATACACACACACACACATACACATACGAGTATAAAATCTTAATTGCATAGATTTTTGTTTGATTATTTTTTTAACGTACCCCGTTTTTTTTTTTAATTTATTTTATTAAGAGATAATACAATCTGCCATCTTCTGGGACAATGAGTATTACAGA
Source organism: Piezodorus guildinii (assembly GCA_023052935.1). NCBI lineage: Eukaryota > Metazoa > Arthropoda > Insecta > Hemiptera > Pentatomidae > Piezodorus > Piezodorus guildinii. The sequence continues at coordinate 68,177 of JAJSOM010000033.1, forward strand.
TATAATAAATCATTTATCCCATATGTACATTGTAAATAAATAAAAAATTAATAAATATTAAACAAAGAAAAAATTAATAAAGATTAAACAAAGATAAATAAATAAATAAATATATATATATATATATATATATATATATATATATATATATATATATATATATATATATGTTTGTGTTGTTCTTAGGTTTCAGTCAATGAATAAACAAATCGACGTTTCGAGAATTTATTGTTCTCATAATCATGCCTTAACAGTGGAAAAAAAAACAAAAAAAAACAGAACATTAATATTATTATACAATAATTAATATATGATGTTATTGTTAGAGATATAAAGAAGAGTACATTGAACAATGAATAATCATACAGTAGGTACATTATTCATGAGAACAATAAATTCTCGAAACGTCGCATAGATAAAATTGTTTATTCATTGACTGAAACCTAAGAACAACACAAACTTGAATTATCAACAGTCGAGAACTGATCAAACAATATATATATAATATATATATATATATATATATATATATATATATATATATATATATATATAAACAAAATTAAATAAATAATATAAAGAAAATAATAATAACAATGTTGATCACATTCATACCTATTTACAATATTTTCAAACTGTCCCTGGGATCACTGAATCAAACCTCGAGATCCACTAGTGGATGTCGAGGCACAATGCCAGAAGATCCCACCGCCTCTCATTCAGCCGCGTCCCTGGTCTTGAGAGCCAGTGGAGGCTGCGGGAGGGCGCTAGAGAAACATATACTGAGGGCATGAGTGGAGAAGCTGGTGATAGATATTAGCCACAGTATAACTTACTATGTACATTGTCCAATGAAACTATTTTTCAAATGTTGTTTTTATGTTATTATAAATTCTATTGAATATACTACAAACTACACCATCCAAGAGGCTGATTTCATACATATTTAAATAGTCTCGTAAAAGCAAAAGTACGACGAATATTACCTTTATATTTTAGCTAATGTTTCCCGATGCTATTCTAATGATATTATTTATGCATTCAGCATTTATAAGTCACTAAATCGTTATGAATTATTTGACTGAATAATTAATTAAATAAGTAATGTTTACAATAGCATATCAAGTACCGTCCTGAACTCGGTATATAAAGACTGATAATATTTCGTCCCTTCAGTGTCTCAGAACAAATTCAAACATGTCTAAGCTCGTCCTCTTTCTCTTCCTGGGAGTCTGCGTCATGGCAGTCCACATGGCTCCTGCAGGCAAATAATTAAATAATTATTAAAAATATTTATTAACAATTTATTGTGAAATAAACAATTCTATCTGATTCAGACAATGAAGATAGCGACGCTGTCAGCGACGAAGCTTTGGAGAGGCTCCTAGGCCAACAGAAAAGTGAGTGTGATTTTATAAATAGTTATTATTGATCAAATTTATCTTATTTACTATTATTGAATTTTTAAAAATTTATTTTCTATAATAAAAAGTTTTCGCTGAATACTAAATTTATTTTCATCAGCCTATAAATTAAATACATAAACAGGGAAACAGACAGAAGTCTAGTAAAATAAGGATATCGTTTTCATGCCTCTAAATAAAAGTAATCTGAGTTCGCACAAACACAATTAGTGAGCTTAACTTTTTTGAGCCGAACAACCTCGAATTGAAGTTTTTTTTCAGTTTTTCACCTATAACTCGAAAACTGTGCTTCCTACAGAAAGCTTTCCTATTTGGTCGCTAAGAGACAACTGTAACTTTGAAACAACTATCCAAATCGAAAGAAGTCATAGAATGAAAGTTGTAGAGAATCAAATTTCAAGTCTAAAAGGCTCTCTTTTCTTATTTTCTTGCTGTAATCCTTCAAAAAAAAAAATTATCATCGATTTTCCTGCACACGCGTCCTAGGGCTTGCAACAAATATTTGCTTGATGCGTCAGACTAGAAACACTCTGCAATAACTGATGCCATAATTTTACTGAGAACATATTCTCTAATATTCTTTATTTTGATTTATATTATTCTTTATATTACGCCCGACATAGTTTAAAAAAGTAGGAACAAGTATACCCAAGTGTAGCTTGGGTAAATATAAATCCCTACAACTTTCATTTATGACTTTTTTCGATTTTAATAGCTGTCTCTAAGTCACTAAATTGGATGTCTTAACGAATATGGAAAAAAAATGCGGACATATCACTGAGCAAAATTCAATGAGTAAGGTAATTGTTAAAAAGGTAATTTAACGTTCTTTGTTTTTAGAAAGAAACGTATTTTTTTGTAAGAAGCACCGTTTTCGAATTATCAGTGAAAAACTGAAAAAAAAAGTGCTACAAATACGAGGTTTTTAGGCTCCATAAAGTTAAGTCAAACTCAGATTACTTTTTTTATGACCATTAAGAGGTATTAAAATTATTTCCAGCTTAATCCGAATTAATTCCAACAAATCGTAAATTTTACTATTATTTTACTGGGATAAAGATCGTGAATATTGTTGAATTCGAGTTTTTAGAGGAAACGCACATTTTGGTTTTCATTGCAATAATAACACGTTATTCTCTCAGTTTTGGATAGCGAAGGAAGATTAAACATCAAGAAAGAGTGGAACAAAGCTAAACCCGGCTTGAAGGAAATTTGGAAGGAAGCTAAACCCATTGTCATTGAAGCTGGTAAAATAGCTGCCGGAGCTGCAGTAGCTGGTGTTGTTGGTTAAAACTTTTTATAAAAATTTATAGCATAAATAAACATATTTTTAAATGAGAACATATTTTATTTGATCTAATTCCTTAATATAACTGTATTGATATAACTTGTACAATAATGTAGAGTGGCAACACTGAATCCTACAACCTCACTCATTACAAACATTACAAATAAGATATGTTCGTAATTTTATGGGTATATTAATTGTATATAAGCTTCGATAAAATCTTGCAGTTTCCAACAGTATATTATAAGTTTATATCAATACTTATATTCCAGAAAAGATTTTTTGATGCCTTGAATACAGAAAAATTATTTTTCCCATCAAAAGAAAACCTTGTTGGTTAAAACGTGTTATAAAAATGTATAACATAAATAAACATATTTAAATATAAACAAGTTTCATTTATTCCTAATTCCTTTCGATTACACGACTTCGTGTGACAAAAAAATTATCGGTGATACCATGTTCCTAGGTAGAGATATAAAGGGTTTAGATAAATAGGATGAAATGAAATGAAAAACTTCTTTATTATGGTGGCACTAAACTCCCTTTAGAATAAAATAAAAATACAGAATTGATGACCAGAACAATGTAGTCATGGCTTTGAACAACAAATTGCTAAACTAAAAACAAAAGAAATTTAGGTTGTAATATAAGTACATATTTACAAATCAGACTCTTAGAATTATTTATTTATATAATGTCATTCATATAACATGTCGATTAATTAAAATGTGCCATTGATGTCAATGCCTAATCGAGTTACGAATAGCTTAGATCACTACATAATGGAAATAGACAAAATATGGAAATAAGTATCTATAGCAACAGAATACGGAGAAAATATAATAATAATAATAGGCTTACCGAACCCGAAGGTTGGATGCCGATACCACCAAGTCTGCCTACACAGACTCGTCCAATTTTCACCGTTCAAGCCCAAGCCCCCGAGATCAGATAACGCAATCCTCCCATCGACGCTTCGGCCTACCTTTCGGACGCCTACCAGTCGGTTCAGCTCGGTTCACTTACGCGCCCATTTCAGTCTCCGCGATGCTATCAACTCAATTATATTCACAGGATACAACTTCCGCTATTCCGCGTTGTGCAACCTTCTAAACTCCCCAGTGGCCTCATCTCTCTTTGGAACAAATATTTTACGCAGCTCCTCATTTTGGAAAACCTTAAGCCGTTGTTCATCCTTCAAAGTGAGCGGCCACGTTTCACATCCGTAAAGAATCGTCAGAAGAATAACGGAAAAAATATAATTATATGTAAATATATAATATAAATATAAAAATTAAAAAATAATTTAAATAAATAAATAACATAAATAAATATAAAAATATCCGGAATACGGAGAAAATATAGAGAAAGTAAATCTTACAGTGTTAAGAACACAATAACCTGTACCAGTACAACCCAAGAAGAGTTTTGGGCTCAGTACATGTAGAGATTCGTACTGTTTCTAGGCCAACGGCCGTGCAATGAGGTGAGTCGACCGAGATTACGCTGAGCCGCCAGGTTTTTTCCTCATTTTTGGGTACCCATTTGATTGAGGCTGGGTGTGCCCCAGGAGGGTCTCCATACCCCAGGATCGCTCCCCGGATAAAATATCAGAATAAATAATATTCCGCCGGGATTCGAACCCAGGACCCGGAGCACAGTAGACTAGCCCTCTACCCACTAGACCAAGCCAATCCTTAAAATAAGTAATACTGTGGCTAATATCTATCCAATTGGGGGGTTTTTGAACATAAGAGCAGTAATATACATGTATGATATACCGTTGGAAAGCTAAACATTTTAGAAAAAATATCATCTCATACACAATTTTTTTATAGTAAATAAAAAGTGATGAAAAGAAGATAAAACTAACTGATTATTTTAGATAATAATATAATAGATTTTCTTAATAAAACACATGATTCTAAAGAAATTCAATTTGATTAATTCTTTAATAGTTTCACGTATTTTTATCTCTAACTGTATTTGAAAATTCTTTCATTGATTTTAAAAATGGAGGTAAGAAAAAGTCGTGTGTTGCTGGCACTAGATTTTTTGAAACCCACAGGTTTCCGGTCATGCAGGCGATTTATGTTAAAGTTACCAAAATAAATCTTTCTGGTAGAAAGGATTATTTAGCTTATCAATTGTATATTATCCATCTACTTTATATGACAGATTTGGTTTTGTTACAAATTTATCTTGTTTTACAATTTATTGGACAAAGCAACCCAGCACAGAACCTCCTTAATAACATGAAATCTGTATTGAGGATAAAATCTTAACATGAAATCTGTCAAACTATTTAATTTTCACGAAAACTATATATCTTCCATATGATCTCAGATAGTTGTTATTACTATTTAAATGGCCTAAGCCAACCAAAGAAACAATAATATGAAGTATTATTATCAGAATACATTTGCTTCAACATAATTTAAGTATGTGTTCTTACGTCCCTCAATTAAAAGTCGCTTGTTCGGAGATTATCTAATTCAACGGTTCATTAACTAAATCAATAGGCAATGTTTACAATAGCACATTACGTGCCATCTCGAAATCCGCATATAAGGACTGATATTTCCTAGTGTCGCCAGTATCACACACAAACCAACCAACATGTCTAAGCTCGTCCTCTTTCTTTTCCTTGGAGTCTGCGTCATGGCAGTCCACATGACCCCTGCCGGTGAGTAATATAATAATTATTATAAAGAATAATTATTTCTTTATAGTTCATTCTAAAATAAATATTCCTCATTTATTCAGACAATGAAGATGACGTCAGCGACGAAGTCTTGGAGGGTCTGCTGGACGCACTTGAACCAGACTGGAAACAAAAAGGTGGGTGTGATTTTAATTAATAATTTTCATTAATGAGCCTTTGTTATAAATAACAACAAAATAATCCCTCTAAAAACTTGAGGTCTAATGTATCAATATACGTAGAACCCGAATAACTAATAAAACCGTCTGTCCGCTCTATTTTTTCCAAATTTGGCACAAAAATACCAGAACATCCGTGGATGATTGTTACAGCTGGGAGTGGATTTCAGCCGATTAGTTTTTAAATGGCGGCATATAAAAAATAATTTAATTCGGGAGAGAGAAAAAAATATGAAGTAAAACAAAAATTATTACCTAATATACGCATATAACTAAAGTAATAATCATACAAATTTCATCACTCATATTAAAAATTTCTTCAAAATTAAACATTCCCGCATATATTAAAAAAAATACAGATACACAAACAAATTATATTGTATATTAAAAATTAAAGAACAGCAAATTACATTAAAATAATATAGATCTTTAAATTCTTTCGTAAAATGAATTAAAATATTAATTTAATTAATATTTAAATATTAATAAACCCTCCGTCGTAAACCTATGACATCCTGCCCTACAGTATCCTTTAATAACATTCCTCTCGTTTCAGTTGAACAGATCCGCTACCTAGGACTTCTACTTGACAAACGTTTAACATGGAATCCGCACACTAGACTGGAACGACAAGAAACTGCTCGTCGCTTTCGATTACTTCAACACTTACTTGACAAACGCTCAAAACTTCCACTTAACTACAAAAGACTCCTCTACATGACTATCATTAGGCCTATATGGACTTACGGAGTTGAGCTTTGGGGCTCTACTAAACCTTCAAATTCGTCCCGGATCCAATCCTTACAATCCAAAATCCTTCGTAAAATCCTCAATGCTCCTTACTTTGTCACAAATAAGCTCATCCATAAAGACATAAATATTCCATTTGTTGCTGATCTAGCCCGAACCAGATATCGTTCCTTCCATAACAAACTCTTCTACCACTCTAACCCACTAGTTTCAATCCTTGCTTCCTCTTCCATTCCTGACAATCCTCCGAGGCGTCTGAAAAGAAGATGGCCCCGAGACCTTCTAGTTTAGAAAAGTTACAGGGGTGCTGCCATTGGGTAGTTCTTCTTCAACATTCAACATAATTTAATATTTTATTCTTGTAGTAGTTAAATCCAAGAACTAAAACAATTTATTGTTATTTTTTTCTCATTATTTCATTAAACTAATAATAAAAATAAGTCGACGAAAACCAAAATAATTAATATTACGAAATTCAATACTACGAAAAATTAAATCATAGGTTAATGCAATTTCTATGACCACGATTGTAAGAAATTTGAGATAATAGAGAAAAAGATCTATACAGTTTTAGGATTATTAGACCACGATAAATTTTAAAACGTTCTATAATGAGTGAACAGAGATTAAGAAAGGGAATAATATTGATCTACATGGTTGTCACAAATTATAAGAGAGGTTCTTCTCCAAAAACTTGTTTATCACTAGAAATAAAGAAAAAAAACAAAAAAAATTACTATAATATGGTAAAGCCACGACTCGTAATAGAAAGAGAAAAAATCAAAGTGTTCTGGAATAACGAATTTTATTTGAATTATTTCATGAAAAATAAAAGGAAATAAAATAGACCTCTTTTATAAAATTGTATAAATGTTTTTGGTATATTATTTTCAATAATAAACCTTTATAATCGACTGAACAATTTACCTTCTCGTCAGACCTTGAGGTTTAATGTATCAAGATACGTAGGACCCGAATAAAGAATTTTAAAAACACGTCTGTCCTCCTTAAATAAAATTTATGAAAATAAAAATAAAATAAAATTTATGAATACCATTTTCTTCCGTCAGTGCTATTCGTTAGAAAAATTAAAGATCTACGAAACAAAAAAGTATTGATACAATCTGTAAATAAAAAACAAAGATTTTTTTTTTTTTATTAGCTGTGGTTGCTGGATATATTTCATTGATTAATTTTTATGTTTCCGTATAAGTTAATTGCCTGTAAACATCATAAGAAACTGTTATATCCAAATAGCGTTATTTAAGGATGATTAACCATTGTGTAACAATTAGTAGCGTTTTTAATAATTAAATTTCTGTTCATTAAATTTTTTTTTCATTACTTAAAACATTCGCTGAAATACAGATTTATTTAATCTAACATTTCATTTTCTTTATATTATCAATGTAATGATGATACGTTTGTGTTTCAGCTTTGGAGAGTGAAGGTAGAATCAACATCAAGAAAGAGTGGAACAAAGCTAAGCCTGTTTTGAAGGAAATCTGGAAGGAAGCCAAACCCATTGTTATTGAAGCAGGAAAAGTAGCTGCTGAAGCTGCAGTAGCTGGTGTTGTTGGTTAAAGTAACTTGTAAAAATGTATTAAATAAATAAATTTATAATTAATAAACCTATGTTTCAGTTTACATTTTCTTCATAAATAAATGATCTTCCTGTGTTTTTTTCTATACCTCTGTGTCACTGAACACATCTCCTGGTCATAGTACTAAACGTCTCCTGATCTTTA
>JAJSOM010000034.1:0-75294 GCA_023052935.1 Piezodorus guildinii
TATTTAAGAAGGTATGAGCTTATTATACAGAGGATTGTTTAAAACTTTCACCGATTCAAACAAAACTTGTTTTTCCCCTTAGTTAGGAAATCGTTATTTTTGCCATTTCCATTTCCTTTAGGTTCTGTCGTATAATAAAAGTTAATATTAATCAATAATTACTAACTAGTTACTGATCAACCTTTGCTATACGTGTGTATAGTGGACTAACCAGTAAGCGGTGGTGGTTTTAGGTTATATAGTAAATATTTATATGTATATATATCCTTATTTATACTGAATGTAAATGTTAATAAGATCTGGACACTTAGATCCCGAAATTGCATCTATAGGCCTCCAAACGCACCTTTCTCAAATTGAAGACTGGTGTAACAACTGGAGAATCAAAGTTAATCAATCCAAATGCAAACATGTCACCTTTACCCTTCGAAGACAATCCTGCCCTCCAGTTCTCTTTAACTCCGTTCCGCTTCCTTTCTCCGACACAGTCCGGTATCTTGGCTTCCTTCTGGACAAAGGCTAACTTAGAACCCGCATACTAGACTTAAACGACAAGAACTTAATCGACGATTTGGACAATTATACAGACTACTGAACAGAAATTCTAAATTATCCATCGAGAACAAACTGCTAATATACAAGACAGTACTGAAACCTATCTGGACCTACTGACTTGAACTGTGGGGGACAGCCAAAAGTCCTCCGAACAATAGTTAATGCTCCTTATTATGTATCCAACCATACCTTACACCGCAACCTAAATATTCCATTTATTTTAGACCTTATACCATTAAAATTCTCTAAATTCCATCAGAACCTTACCCGTCACCCTAATTCCCTAGCTCAATCCTTATCCAGCTCCACACATCCTTACCATCCTCCTAGAAGGTTGAAACGGCAGTGGCCTCGAGACCTCTTGTAAAATGTATATTGGAGTTCTAGCATTGGCTAGATTCTCCACTCACGTGCTGTATGCTTGTGAATTGTATATAGGTATGAGTGACTTTTGTATATTTTATTGATTTTTTTTTTGTATATATGTATATTGTATTATTATATAAATTTATTGTTTTGTATAGATCGTGTGAATTTAGTGTGAATGTTGTACTTCATCACTATTAAAAATGTCCTAAATTGGACAGATTGTAATATTGCTCAATAAAGAATTGTTTCTAAATAAGATCTGGCAGCAAATTACAAAAGGCGTTTACCTACTCACCTAAGGTTCCCTTAAAAGTCTAGTGCACCCGCTTTTTTACTGTCACCATATTATTATTCTATACCTAACGTATTATTAAATCTATAATTACATTGGTTGTTATCTCGTTTCTTTTAGCCCTTATGAAGGTCCACAACGTAGGCACATAATTAAAATAGCACTTGTTTTAAATGTGTTTCTATTTTATGACCGCACCCCCAACCATCTTCCTCATCTAATTTTTCAACGGTTAACAAAAACTCCATCATTTTAAATATTCCAAACGTAGTCACTATATCTTTATTCCTTTATTTCAATATAAAAAGGTTTTTCTTATTGGGATGCGTCTTATATTAAGATCAATTGCAGGAGGTTTTTAAAATTAACTTCAGGAAATATTCAGTTATGTTTTATTGAACCAATTTATTATTTGATTCAACAATTTTTTTTTTTTTACGTTATGAAAGGAAATGTTTTAGCATACTTTGGAATGAAATTAATTAAGGGTATTCGTGTCACTTAGATGAGAACAGATGAAAGAGTTTATATGTTTATACTTATCTATATATAAACCATATGTTAGATATATATTTATCTACATGGACAAAAGACCACCGAATTACGGCACTTCCCATACCAGCCCCATCCTCTCCCTTTTGACATAGCCAATAGCACAATGATTGTTTCCAAAAAAATAGTATTTTTGAAAGGAAGAAAGGTTGAGGTGATAGGGAGGAGAATTGAAAAAGGGAAGAGGTTAGTCGTATTCCATCCACGAGAAGAGGTGAGTTCAAGTCCATCAAGAGACAGGTCAGTCTTATTCGAGACACAGGGGAGTCAGCAGTGCTAGCGCGTGTAAAAATAAGGTTAAATAAAAACTTAAACAATGAACGTCACAGTACCTAGTCAAAATACATAACTATGACAAATAAAAATTATTCTAATCCCTTTTAAGACTACAAAAAAATTCTGGCTGGCGCAACCTCGACTTTTACTGTTTTTTTTGTTTTTAATTTATTAAAATTCACAACTGTATTAGTAAATACATCAAGTAAATTGGCTCATAATATAAATAATATACATGTAAAGACATGAAGAGAATATGCCCATTGGCAACACTCCTCCAGGTAATCTACACTAGAAGGTCTCGAGGCCATCTTTTTTTCAGACGCCTCGGAGGATTGTCAGGAATGGTAGAGGAAGCAAGGATTGAAACTAGTGGGTTAATGTGGGAGTGGAGTTTTTCATGGAAGTAATGATACCTCGTACGGGCCAAATCAGCAACAAATGGAACATTAAGGTCTTTATGGATGAGTTTGTTTGTGACAAAGTAAGGAGCATTGAAGATTTTTCGAAGGATTTTGGATTGTAGGGATTGAATACTGGAAGAATTTGATGGTTTAGTAGAGCCCCAAAGCTCAACTCCGTAAGTCCAGATAGGCCTTATGATAGTAATGTAGATGAGCCTTTTGTAGTTAAGTGGAAGGTTAGAGCGTCTGTCCAGTAAGTGTTGAAGTAAGCGAAAGCGTTGGGCAGTTTCTTGTCGTTTTAGTCTTGTGTGCGGATTCCAAGTTAGTCGTTTGTCAAGTAGGAGTCCTAGATAGCGAATCTGTTCAACAGAGACTAGCGGGCTATTATTAAAGGACACTGTAGGCAGGATGTCGTAGATTTACGACGAAGGGACTTTCGTTGTTAAAATCAATTTATGAATTTTTAAATACATTTAGAGATAAAAATAAATTGTTAAAGAATTAAATTATTGAATTTCTATAGAAACGTGTGTTTTATTATATATATATATATATATATATATATATATATATATATATATATATCAGGATTATCTATTTTACTTTTTTTATGTATCACCACAGATATTATATTGTTCCAAGATATAAGCATTTTTTCAGTTTCCAGTATTTTATTAAATAATATTTCTATACAAAGTAGCCAGTTATCAGGTAAATTTTTAATAAATTCATAAGTTATTTTGTCAGGTCCAGGGGATTTTCCAGACTTAAATTTATATAAATAAAGTTTAATTTTATCCTGTAAAATATAATACAAGAGATGTATTACATTAGAAAAAATTATATCACATTCTATCCTTTCGGAATAAATGCCGAGAAAGAAGGATTCCCAATGGAGAACTGTTTTTCAACTAATCTGAATTTATTTATTATTTGCCAAAATGAAGTTGAGTCACTTGCATCAGACAGCTGTTGTACTAATTGTTTATGATAATTCTACTTTTAATATAAGTATATATATATATATATATATATATATATATATATATATATATAAATATAAAGCATACTTAAATAACCTAGAAATAATAATATATCAGTGTTTACAATTCTACTGCAAATAGGATAGACCTAATCCAATAGGGGCAAGAGAATATGTCAGGATGGGTGGTTTAGTGTTAATTTTATATTTTAATGACACATAAATTATTGAATAAATTTTAATTAAAAATAGATAAATTTTATATGCCTGTCTGGTAAATATATATATTTATGTTACGTTGTATTGTTACGGTTAAAATTTGCAACGAAAAAGATAAATAGATAAAAACGATTCTTCTAGCCGTAACTACGTCACAGATTCTCAGTGGAGACGGGCGGGTTCCACAATAAATTTTGTTGGAACGCCACGCATAGTAATGAAATAAAAAAATAGCGAAAACCATTAACCTAAAAATATATTATACAAATAATAATTAATACCTTTCTTTAAAGGCTTTAAGATCCTAAATAAAAAGCTTAACATGCCTGTATAGAAAAAGGAAAAATTAAATCCATTGAATGACTTGTCTTTAGAAGTAGGCGAAGTTTGATTCCTGAGTCCCAGGAGTTGTGAACTTCCTGCGCGCTACTTGAAACTGAAGGACCGCTATTATTCCCCACATATTGGACTTTTTCGATTGACCCAAGTTTTCTTCAAAACTTTTCCAAACACACGTCTAACACAGGTTTCAGTGCCTGCAGTTCGTTAGGCTTGATTTTCCAGAGTTCGAAGAGTTAAATACATCAAATACTTTTCTCCTCACTAGGCAGACTTACAAAAATATATATTTATAAAAGTACATATATTTTTAAACGTCAATCAACTGATGGATTCGATAACAAGCATTGATTAAAAAGAAATATTTATTTGCTTTTAGGGTAATCCCTGTACTAATGGAGCTGACTGTCTATTACTACTATTATCACGGCTGTATCTAATTGAATTAATAAATTTATTTGAATTTTTCGACAACTCCATTTCCATGAGTTTTCCTAAAATCTTCACCAGGGTCATGTTCGCCTTTGCACCGTAAGACACAGGTTACATGATTATAGGAGTAGAGTGAGAGTATAATTTAGATCTGAGAGTAAAGATGGTGTGACTTTAGGAAGCGAATGATGTTAGTTATATGAGGAGAGGAATCAGAGAGAAGAAGCGACAGATCGGTGGGGAGGTTGAGAAGAATACGTGAAGCGGTATATTGTCGGCATTCTGTGAGGATGTGGAGTATTGAGAGAGGAACCTGACATGATCGACAGAGAGGCGGATGTCCACGGGCCATGAGATAACCGTGGGTCAACCGAGAGTGTTCTATACGAAGTCGCGCGAGCACAACCTCTTCGCGTCGAGACGGCCGGCAGGAGGACCCCCAAGGGCCAACACGGGGCCGAATAAGGCGAAGCTTATTGTTCCCGAGGGCCGCCCACTCCCGCTGCCAGCAACCCAATATGCTCGATCGAATTGAAGTGACAAGGTCAGGCAGGCTCACACCTTGCAGTTCATGACCCTCGGAAACCGCATGACGTGCCGCTAAATCAGCCCGATCGTTCCCCAAGAACCCACAATGTCCTGGAACCCAGAAGAAAACAATGTTGACCCGGGAGGAAAAGGATGCATGTGTGGTATGAAGTGTGGTTCTTTGGATGAGATAGTCAGAGGAATATATGTTACGGATAGAGGAGAGAGTGGAGAGGGAATCGGTGCATATGATTACTTGAGAGGTAGATTGCTGGGGAAGAAGGAGGGACTGGAGGATGGCAGTTACTTCGGCGGTATAGCTACTCGATATAGAAGGGAGGGCAAACATGTTAACTTGGGCCTCACTCACAACTGCAGCTCCAGCGCCTAGTTCTCCCCGAGAGCCGTCTGTGTAAAAAACATTAGCATTATGGTACCTTTGGATAAGCTCTAAAAATTCTTGCTGGTATACTTTTGGTGGAGTCGTGAGTTTTGGAAGTCGTGTGAGACAGTTGACAATGGATAGAAGGGACGGACCAGGGCCTAAAATCTTTAACTTTCCAACCATAGATTAAACATCTGTATTAATGTTTAAAAACACAAAAATTGCATAAACATTTTTTTTTCATTGAAAATTTAGTTGTATATCGAATTCGTTCAACTTCTCAGGCATATGTGGTCCTAAATATGAAATTGCACCCTTCCAATCCCCCATTTTCTTATCAGGTAAATGAATAAATAATACAAATTCTTCTTTTTTTATTAAATAATTATGTATAACTGACCAGTACGGACAGTCTGGACAACTGTTTGAATCATTGCATCTTAATAGAAGATATCAGTGAATCCCTCGGAGCCGGTAGATATGCTATGTGTATATATAATGTATAGTAAAGGCCCCAGTATTGATCCTTACGGTACTCCTGCCAAAGCTTGTCGGATTGAAGACACTTCTAAGCCCCGCCAGGTAGAGAAATACCTGTCCAAGGAGGAAATGTGAAGGGTAAGATCACACATGCAGGATAAGAATGTTAGATGGTATTTAGTTTGCTTCTGGCTTAATGTTATTTAATCAAACAAAGTAATTTAATTTATTTCATTACAGTTTGTCTTAATTAAATTCCAAAACAAGGAAAATTTGGCTTTTCCGGAAATAATTACAAAATACCAATATACCAGCCAGAGAGAAGGCTTGCAACAATTGATTCTTTCCAAGTAAATGAAGGAAACAAGCAATCAACCTGTGATAGTCATTTTTCTCGTTTTTCGGAATAAACAGAAAACCAATTACTAACTTTTGAATGCATGTAAAATATACGCCATGCAACAATCTGTAGCAACAACAAAGGTCATTTTTTTCCAATTATTTAAAACATTAGATAAATCTGATATGGCACATGAATTATTGGAACGCACGTCAACGCGAGAATTATAGAGGCAATATTGAAAGATGCCAAAAATAAGAAAAGTAACAGCGCTGTTGTCTTTCTCGACGTTGTCGGTGCTTTTGACAATGTTGGGCATGCTCATATAACCAGGTCATTGGAAGCGAGGGGTGTTTCACCGGATCTCAAAAACGTGATATCAGCTCTAGATGGAGTCCAAAAGATCCTTGCGGAGAATGGTTTAGCGATAAATTCGGAAAAAGTGTGGGTATAGTGCTCAACAAAGGAGAGCTGGAAGCAACGACGCTCTCCCTTGAGAATGGAGATAGCATCCAAACTTTGAGGCATGGTGAAACCATAAAGTACTTAGGATGTTCATTCTCGGGGGAGCTACGATTCAATGAGGAAGCGGTGACAAAGCTGAATAAGAATCTGGACAAGTTAGTCACCTCTTGTTTGCTTAAGCCTGAGCAAAAGCTCAACATTGTGAATCAATATTTGTTCCCGGGTCTCATATACCCTCTCCAAACTGCGCCCCTCACAAAGCTACGCTTAGAAATATTAGAAGGTATCGACACCATGATTCGCAGGAGTGTCAAAGCCATCATCGGACTCCCTGCGAACACCTCCACGGCGATGTTGTACGATCCCAGGAGGTACCGAGGACTAGGATTGATCCGCTGCCAATGGGAGGCTCCTCTACAACACTGGTCCATCGCTCAGCGACTGTCCAATGTGCCGGATGCCCTGTTCCAGTCCACATTCGATTATTCGACGGAAGTTGCTATATGTGCTGAGAGACTGGGGGTTGAGCAGGGACACCGGAGTATGAGAGCTCTACGGTAGTCGCTACGAGAAAACTCGTTCGAGGAATGGGCCAGCTGCACGTGGCAGGGCATTGGGGTACGACATTTTAAAGAAACCCGGAAAGCTAACAAATTTATCTACGAAAAGCATATACTTTCGGGGTCTGAATGGTCCAATGCCCTGAAACTTAATATCAATTATGCACCCTTGCGTGAAGTCCCAGGCGTCAGCGGACAGGTCAGAGATGTCGTGTCCCTCTGTCGCAAATGCAACAGAGAGCCAGAAACACCAGCTCACGTGCTGGGAAAATGTCCCAACAACTCCCTCCTGATAACACGCCGTCACCATAGAGTAAAGTATGAGTTGATGAGGCTCCTTAAAGAACGAGATTTTGCCTGCTTCGAGGAAGTTTACTGTGTGGATACGGATGGATCCACGCGATATGCTGATATCGTGGCATTTCCTACGACCGGAAATTCGGCTGTCATTCTGGATCCCACCGTGAGATATGAATCTAACGACCTTGAACAGGCAAGTAAAGTGGAAAGGGAAAAGAGAGGAATCTACGAAAAATGTATCCCTTTCCTCAAGGAACAGTTCCGCGAAAGCTATGGTGAGAGAGACTTCTATGTTAAAGGCCTTTGGTTCGGAGCCCGTCCAGTGTTTAAAGACAAGGAGCTTCATGGAGGACATAGGTGTCGATATAAAGGACGTAGCAAGGATAGCAGAAAGTGTGGTTCTCGACTGTCTGGGAATTATACACTATCACATCTACTCGTAACAGGTGTAACTGGAGGGGAATGCATGTGCATCTGTGTTTACTTATATTTTTATTTTAATTTTAACAATTTTTTTTTTATATATAGAGATATTGATTTTAGGCGCTGAGTGTTTTGGTATTGTTTTTATTTATGATAGTGTGATTTTTTAGTATGTAGTTGTTTAATGTATATATAATTTGTTGTTTTTTTTAATTTAATGTTCGATGTATATGTAGAGATATATCTAAATATTTAAAAGAAAATATAAAACGGTAGAGAAGGAAAAGAGAAAAAAATATAAAGGAAAAATAAGTAGGGGAAAAAAAATTAAAAAGAGTAATAAAGGAAAAAAAAATGTTGTATTTATAGTTAGTTAAGAATATTCCTGTAGGAAAGAATTGGTATGCTGTGTTATAGCAACCCAATTAAGTTGGGCAGCATCATTTTGTTTGTTTATTTATGAATAAAGTGTATCTATCTCTTCTACTTACCATCCTAAATGTAAGTAAATTAATACGTAAAAGTAAAATTTTAACCATTTCCATTAACAAGAAGTACGATATATGGTTGTAAAAAAATGGCAAATAGCAATTAGTTCAAAATAAAAAAATAAAGTATTTCGATTTAGTTCGCCTTGTTCACTTTTACATATGTAATATATAGTGGCGATGTGGCGTTTGTAAAAATTTTGGAATTAGAGTTAGCAACGGAAATATACGTTTTAGAATTTTCTGTTTCGAAAAACGGTTATAGGCAGGCGTGTGCCATAGGCAAACGAATATATGTACGGAACTGAAATTTAATATTTTAGACAAGTGAGAAACTGCGATCTCACAATAACTCATCGACCAAATTTAATAGAATGCTAGAGCCACATTAGCCACACGACGGGGCTGATGATGTAGACAATCATCCTTAATCCCAACCCACCTCTTGTAATTCAAGTGAATGTATATATTGAGAATTAGAAAACCAAATGAAGTTTGTGTTGGAATAGCTACCAAGTTTGTTGTTTATGCTCCTTATCTTTATTTGTTTTAATTTTTCTTTTGTACAGCTCATAAGTTTTATGTATATATATTATATATATATATATATATATATATATATATATATATATATATATATATATATATATATATATTTATAACATTTTCTATTGTTATATTATTTATTTCTGTAGTTTATTTATGACATGGGGCACACACATCAAGGACAGAATGATAGCGTTGTACAAAAAACTGAACATTTTTTACTCACTACTCCCAAGGCTTTCAAAATTAAAATTTAAACATAAATTAAATACAAAATCGACTACCCAGAAGAGCCGCTATATATCATGCATCTTGCACCTTTAAAGTTTCTCTAAAAAAATGGCTCTAACGATTTTTATTAAACTCCCTATACTGATGTAAAAATTAATGTGCTTTAATATCATGTTGGTTTTATTCTGATTGAAATAGTCTGGCAGGACTTAAATGCCGATTTTTTTTAAATTTTCTTCTTCTAAAGTACCTTTAATTTTGTATATTTAAAAAAATTAGGCATATTATCTAGTTAGACTAATAACAGCTAAATGTACAAGTTGAGTGAATTTGATAAACAACTAAAGGTGAAAAGTTCAAACATATTATTTCATTCAATTGTTTTAACGCAAGAATTTAATATAGATGTATAATATACCGTTGGATAGCTAAATATTTTAGTAAAAATATTATCTAATACGCGGAATAGTAAAATTTAATGTTATGTTTTGTTTTTTTAATATTTCAAATTATACGACGTTTTGGCTCAAACTTGTGGGTTTATGCTTGACATGGCTCAGTAATGCTCTGATGATGGCACACAAATTTGAGCGGAAACGTCGGCAAAATTAAAATATTCAAAAAAACAACTGACTCCCGATTATTTTATCCTACGAACAATCTAACATACATCCTCAATTTTTTTAAACGTTATTAACAGATATAAAAAAAATATCACAAATTGACTTACGATTGGAGACAAAGTACTGCCTTACATAGAGATGTGTAGGTCTAAGAAACTTTGAAAGAACACTGAAACAAAGATGCATAAAATAGTTCGGAGAGGTAGTCAGGGATTTTCCAAATTACTGTGAATGTACGAGAATCAGGTTTTTATTTATTTTTTTGTCAAGTGTAGCCTAAATAAAATTGATTATTTGTTGAAAGAACTTTTGGACCTGTTAATAACTTTTTTTTAAATGTTTTCAAAGTCCTTAAATGTATTTAACAAGCAGGGCAACTGAAAGTCGAGTGTTGCTGTTTTTTTAAAGATGTTTTTGCTGGACAAATATCATTATTGGTTGATGTAGGGAGTTCTCCCTCAGAGGTTGTATATAACCCTAGTTATCTGTGCAAGCCCGCCTCAGGAGTTGGGTCATTATTAAAGCGGTCCTGGAGAGGTAGGTACAATTATCGGTGGTAGCTGCTCCCGCAGGACATTTCTTCTTACCCATGCTGCGGCGAATCCTTAATCAGGACACCCGAGGCTGAGGAAGAAAGCTCAATGGCCAGCTCCGCGCTTTATCCTGTTCGTGCTCTCTGAATCCTTGATTAGGCGTGTAAGCTCCTAAGTTTCGTCCTCTTGGCAATAACTCTAGCTTTGATAGCAAAAATGCTTTTTTAAAATCTTAATATTTTTTTATTCTCATCTGTCATGCAGTTGACAATCAATGAATTTGATATTTTGGCGTAATAGGCATGATGGAGAGTAGATTCCTTGAATCGCCTCTTTCTGGCGTGCTTCAAATTACGAATTTATGTAAAGAGGTTCCTCATCCAACTTCTTTTTAGCCTTCTGCAAGTATTGTGAGGCATGAATAATGATGATTAAATATAGATTGCAGTAACTTTATAATTTATTATAATTAATTTTATTGATGACTTTTTTTTTTTTTTTTTATCTTCAAAGTTTTGTAGTCACACCTGTCAATAAATGTTGACAATCAGTGAATGTGATGATGAAGGAATGCTAGTTGGCGTGGTAGGCATGATGGAGAGAAGATGCCCAGCGGCACCCCTTCCTGGTGTACTTCCTATTACGGATTTAGCTTAGAAGGTCCCTCATCCAGCTTCTTTTCAGTCTTCTGCGAGTATTGTCGGGCATGTTACTAGTGGCCATGCTTCGTATTAAATTGTTTGTATGTCCGTAGAAGTTGTTGTGAAAACGTTTGTAAAGGGTCCGAATCTGTTCGTTGACTGTTGGCATGTGAAGGTCTGTATGTAAATTAGTATTGCTGACGTACCATGGTGAGTTTGTAATAGTTCCGAAAGTTTTGGATTGAAAAATTTGAATATTGCGTATGTGTGTCTTTTTGGCAGTCCTGTATATCTGTGAGGCGTAAGTCCAAATGGGCTTCAGTAGGTAAGTGTAAGTGTTTAGTTTATTTTTAAGTTTTAATTTTGAACGTCTTGAGAGTAGTGAGTATAAATGTTTTAGTCTTTTGTTTAACGTTATCTGTTTGTTCTTGATTTGTGGGCCCCATGTCATTCTTCTGTCGAATGTCAAGCCTAGATATTTTATTGTGTCTGTCTGTGGAATTCGGATGCTGTCAAGATATACTGGCGGGCAGGTGTTATGTCGAAGAGTGAAAGTAATATATTGGGATTTGTCCTGGTTAATTCAATTTTCCGAATTTTAATTTAATTGTTAAAATGGTATATTATGTTGTTTTTCTTAGGCCCAGAGACACTCGGAGAAGCTTCACCCTATTCGGTCCCATTTTCTATGTAACCCTGACAATTGCTCATGTGTTTGAGGAATGTCCCTTCCACATTAGACAGCTGGACCAAAAGGGAATAAATACCACACAATGTCGCGGTTGCATTAGGAAATAAAGGGAATAGGATAGATCAATTAATGTGCCTCCTTTCGGAAATGGACTTTTATAAGAGCATTTGACGACTTATTTTATCTTTATTTATTTGTATTTTATTATTTTTTTTTTATTCGTATATATTACAATTTGTCATAATAGACAATAATAATAGTGCTACAGGATCTCATTCATAAAATATTTACAATATAAACAAAAGGAAAGTCAAATAACATAAAATAAAATAAAAATAAATAAACGTATACAATAACAAAATTTGTAGACAAAATATATAAAAATAAATGAAATAAACAAAACATGTCCCATTCATACCTATGTACAATATTTCCAATCAGCTCGGGAACCCCGGACGGGGCTTGTCCCCCCACTTGTGCAGAGCCCAAAGGATCCCAGCGCCTCCCTCTCAGCCGCATCACTGGTGAGAGCCAGCGGAAGCTAAGTGAGGGTTGTATGGATGAGTGGAGCTGGATAGGGATTGTGCTAGATTAGGATTAGGATGATGAATGAGGTTCTGGTGGAATTTGGAAAATTTGGATGGAATCAGGTCTAAAATAAATGGAACATTAAGGGTGTTGGTTTTTAGGTATAGTTGGAGACGTAATAAGGAGCATTTACTATTGTTCGGAGGACTTTGGATTGAAAGGATTGAATGCGTTTGATGTTAGAACATTTGGCTGTCCCCCACAGTTCAAGTCTGTAGGTCCAGATTGGCTTCAGTATTGTCTTGTAAAGTAATTTATTTTTATTATTATTTATTTTTTCATCCTTGAATATCGTCTACTAATATAACTTGATATATGTTTATTTTTTTACTAACGCTGCCATATTTATTTTTATTATAGATTTGGAGCGCGGAATGTATTGCACGGGTGCTTTTCTCGACGTGGAACAAGCGTTCGACCGAGTCTGGCACCCAGGACTCCTTTATAAACTCCGTCAATTCCTTCCCGCAACATACTACTTGATAATCCGATCCTACCTCATTAATAGAACCTTCAAAGTAAATCATAACCTTTCCTACTCTTCCGTATTTTCTCAGTCTGCAGGTGTACCTCAGGGTAGTATCTTAGGTCCCATCCTTTATACGGTATATACAGCTGATATTCCACTCCATCCATCCACTGTCCTCACAACTTATTATTTATTTTTTCATCCTTGAATATCGTCTACTAATATAACTTGATATATGTTTATTTTTTTACTAACGCTGCCATATTTATTTTTATTATAGATTTGTTTATTGATTTAACGTCACTTTATGCTACACGTACTATGGCTAATCGGACGATGCTACAGTGGGAGTCCTAAATTTTGCCTATCCAGGTTTTATTAGGATAGGGATCTTTAACGAGTACCTGCAATCGCACAGGCTCGGGACCACCTATTAACGTTCCCTCCGAAGAACGGCATAACTAAGGTTTTTTACTCCCATTAAAAAAATCCTAGGACCACCTGCGGGTTTGAACCCGTGACATTTGGCATAGGAGGCTGTTATGCTAACCACCCAGCAAAAAGTGATCCTTTTATTATATATTATTCCTATTCTTATTCTTAGTATCTGTTTTAATTAATATTATTTTTAATATATAACATTGTGCGAAAAAAAAAAATTATTTGTTCTAAATTCATTTCCTAAAATGAACGTATCTGGCACTATTTATGAGTGTATTATTTGTTTATTATGTATTATCTGTATGTATGTATTCATGTATTATGGATGTATTACTTTTTATGTATATTATTATTGTCTATTATGTATTTGTTTATTGTGTATTAGTATTATCTGTATAACGGTTGGGATGCCGAACATCCAACACTCGTGGCAGGATTCTCTCCCAGATCACCACTTCCAACAGCTATTCCGTCTTATCACCCAAAGATCCTACATACTGGCCTACTTCTCTTAAAAAGCGCCCTGATATTCTTGACATATTCGTCACATCCCAAATCCCCACCTTTCAATGTATAGTAACATCCTTAGAAGACCTCTCCTCAGACCATAGCCCAGTTCTGCTTCTCCTGCATTCAAACCCTATTCCTAAATCCTCCCCTCCTTCACTAATTACAGGACATGTTGACTGGGACAACTTTCGCTCTGATCTAGAAAACGAACTTGACTTAAAGATTCCACTAAAGACAGAACAACAAATTAACTCTGCCATAGAAAAACTGACAAGAACAATAGGTACTGCAATTAGTAACAACTCATCACATCCCAAAAATAATTATTACCGTGACACTAACTTACCGACTCACATTCGAAAATTATTAACAGAGAAACGGCGTGCAAGAGCTAAGTGGCATAGGTCCAGATACCCGTTCGACAAAACATACTATACTCACCTAACTAACAAACTCAAAACTGAAATTAGAAAATTCAAAATGCAAACTTTTCAGAACTTCACAGAAAACCTAAGACCAACTGACAAATCTCTATGGACAACTACCAAAACTCTGCTCAAATTTAAAACCTTTAATCACCCACTCCTTACCGAATCTTCTACCTGGTCTCGATCAGATGAAGAAAAAACTCACATATTTGGTGAACACCTTTACAAAATTTTTAATCCACATCCTGAAATCCTTAATCCAACCCATATTGACCATATTGAAGCAGAACTAGCTATTCCACTCCAAATGTCCCCTCATCCTAAAGCCTTTCATCCTTCTGAAATAATTAACGTTATCCATCACTTACGTACTAAAAAAGCACCTGGTCACGATCTCATCACATCCTATATCCTAAAACAGTTACCTCGAAAAGCAATCCTCTACCTTACTTATATATTCAATGCTACGCTCCGAACCACCTATTTCCCTGAACCTTGGAAACTGTCAATAATCAAAATGATCCCAAAACCTCAAAAGCCTCCTGAACACCCATCCTCATACCGTCCGATCTCCCTTTTGCCCATCATGGGTAAGATCCTAGAAAAACTCATTTTGAAACGCCTTTACCCGATCCTAGAAATGAACCACATAATTCCTGACCATCAGTTTGGATTTCGGACATCCCACTCTACAATTCAGCAATGCCACCGTGTGGTAGATGTTATATCCTCCACATTGGAGCGCGGAATGTATTGCACGGGTGCTTTTCTCGACGTGGAACAAGCGTTCGACCGAGTCTGGCACCCAGGACTCCTTTATAAACTCCGTCAATTCCTTCCCGCAACATACTACTTGATAATCCGATCCTACCTCATTAATAGAACCTTCAAAGTAAATCATAACTTTTCCTACTCTTCCGTATTTTCTCAGTCTGCAGGTGTACCTCAGGGTAGTATCTTAGGTCCCATCCTTTATACGGTATATACAGCTGATATTCCACTCCATCCATCCACTGTCCTCACAACTTATGCGGATGACACTTGTGTGTTATCTGTCCATAATGATCCATCCGCTGCATCCCGAACCCTTCAGTCTCACATCACAGCCATTGAGGAATGGTGTCAGAACTGGAGGATTAAAATAAATCCTAACAAATCCCACCAAATTACCTTTACCCTTCGTCGCAAACCGATGACTTCCTGCCCCACTGTATCCTTTAATAATACCCCACTCATACCTGTTGAACAAATCCGTTACCTAGGACTCCATCTTGACAAACATCTTACATGGAATCCCCATACTCGACTTAAACGACAAGAAACCGCCCGTAGATACCGACTACTACAACACTTACTAGACAAACGTTCAAAACTTCCAATTTATTACAAAAAGCTCATTTATGTTACCATCATCAGACCCATCTGGACATATGGAATCGAGCTTTGGGGCTCAACTAAACCATCTAATTCCTCTCGCATTCAATCGTTACAATCCAAAATCCTTCGCAAAATCCTAAATGCTCCTTATTTCGTTACGAATAAAATCATCCATAAAGACCTAAATATCCCATTTGTCGAAGAACTAGCCCGAAACAGATATGCTTCTTTTCATTCCAAACTCCCAACCCACACGAATCCTCTTGTACGCAACTTATCATTCCCATCTATTCCTGACAACCCTCCGAGGCGATTGAAAAGACGATAGCCTCGAGACCTACTGTAATTAAATTGACATTGAAGTGCTACCACTGGGTAGTTTCTTCACTAGACATTATCACGCCCATAAGTATTAATTAGCCCATTTACTTGTTATATATATTATATGTACAGTTGTAAATATCAATAAAATGTTTAAAAAAAAAAAAAAAAAAGTATTATCTGTTTTATTAGTTCATTATTTATTCTAATTAATATTATTATTTAATATTTCAACTAAAACCATAATTGTTTGTTTTCAAAAAGTGTATCTTGTAGTGAGTTAGATATTATATATCTAAGTGTATCTGGCACTGATGACCAAGATGTTTTGTGCCAAGAAATAAACAAAAAGCAAACCATTTTTTACTTTTTTTTAAATCCTCTTCCTATTCTCTTGTACCACAATTTGTGAGTTATCGAGTTTCAACTTGAGAATATATTCATATTTCGATTCCAGAAACAAGAAGCCGCTAACTGTTCCTGACGAAGGTGTAATTATTCCTTTATACGCGGAATTCGCCCTCGTTTTTATTCTGAAAATATGCGTTGTTAAAATTTAATTTAATTAATCCCGGTTGGTGTCAAACACAGGTATAGAAAAAAAAATCCAACATTGGTTAAAAATATTCAGTAAAAAGAAAACTGAGTAACGGATACAATTACGAAAAAATGAAAATAAAGGGGATAAAAAATATGTTTTTTCATAGTTCTTCAAAATCTGTTTTTTTTTTAATATTCTAAAAACGACAACTAAATTAAAAAAATAAAAAGAAGTTTGTAAAGTTTGTATTTTTATTGAAATTAAAATTTCAATAGCCAAAAAAAAGTTTCGACAAACAAAATTCTGAAATTCCACACATTTTTACTATCACTTACCTATATATGAAATATATAGTAAGGTAAAGTATTGTGATCGTGAAAATATTTGAATAGCAGTTTTCAACGGAAATACACGTTTTAGGGTCCCCTGAGTCCAAATGACCAAGTCCCGCAAAAAAAGTCCTATAAAACTGTAATTTCATATTTATGACAACTATACGCCCGAAATGTTACAGAAATATTTTCATCAAAATCAGCAAACCAAAAGAGCTACTTTGTACTATAAATTATGCACCTTTTTACGATTTTCCCAAAAATGGCTCAAACGATTTTTATTAAACTCGCTATATCGATGTGAAATTTAATAGGCTTATATAATGTGTAGGTTTTAATCTGATTCAAATAGTCTGACAGGACTTAAATGCCGATTTTTTTAAATTTTCTTCTTCTAAAGTACCTTTAGCTTTGTATATTTAAAAAAATTAGGAAAAGTTAGCATTGACTAATAACTGCTAAATATACAAGTTGAGTGAATTTGATAAACAACTAAAGGTGAAAAGTGCAAACATATTTTTTTAATCAATTTTTTTTTTATTTTTATTTTGATTAAACTCGCTATATCGATGTAAAATTTAATGTGCTTTAATATCATGTAGGTTTCATTTTGATTAAAATGGTATGACATGGCTTAAATGTGAATATTTTAAATCCTCTTACTCTAAAGCATCTTTAATTTTGTAGATTCGAAAAAAATTACCATTTCAAGTTGTTAGCATTTATAAAAAATCGCTAAATATAGAAGTTGGATGAATTTCATTATCCACTAATAGAGAAAAGTGCAAAAATATTTGTTTAATGCAATTTTTTATTTTTGAATATAAGAGCAGTAATATACATGTATGATATACCGTTAGAAAGCTAAAGATTTTAGAAAAAATATTATCTCATATTTTATCTTTTAAAAGTTAATAAAGAGTGATGAAAAGAAGATAAAACTAAATGATTATTTTAGAAAATAATATAATAGATTTTTTAATAAAACAAATGTTTCTATAGAATTTCCATTTAATTAATTATTTAATTGTTACACGTATTTTTATCTCTAACTGTATTTGAAAATTTTTTCATTGATTTAAAAAATGGAGGTAAGTGAAAGTCGTGTGTTGTCCGCACCAGATTTTTCTGTTTCAATATATGCTTGTGTCCAGCAAACAAAATAAATAATAATTTTTATAAAAATATAACAGCGAAGGATTGTTGTTAGCTGTTTTACAATAACAGTTTACTTAGGATTTTCTTTCACACCGGATTGATTTTGATTGATAACAAGGAATAGGAAACACAGTTTTCCCATCTCATCTAAGTTTGGGGTAATTAAATATCCAAGTTTTCGTTTTCGATAAGACTCTTGTTCACCTTTAGGCATTATTTAAACATTAACATGAGAGAGTAATTAAGAGAGAGGATTCCGAATAACAAAAATAAGAATGAACGTATTCTAATTAGCCCTTGGAAGTAGTGGCTAGCTGGAATGTGACCTTAAACCAAAAAAAAAAACAATGAAACGAATTATGTTAGACGGATGTGTTTACTTACTGAAGTCAGTACACATAATTTTGTTCTCTTCTAAACTTATAATTTAATTTTAGATTTAACTAGAGAAAGATGAAAAAAATTAAATTGTTAATATTTATTACTGTATTAACGTATATTTACTAATGACAATTTTATCCTATTAAATTCCTATTAATAAAATTTTATAATCAGATTTAGCAAAAAAGTGCAAAAAATGGAATTTAATGAAATAAAAATAAAAAAACTTATGATTTAGTTCAAAAATGGCAAAACGTGCGATATAAAATGGTGATATATTATTCCCTAATACACGAACGGGATAACTGCACGGGTTTGAAGATATATACGCGAGTAAATAGAACGTGCGAAGTTCGGTCTCTACTGATCACCTAACGTGCTCGTATGAGATGAGCCGCTACTTCAGTAGTTCACACATTTGCAGGTGGTAAATTACAATGTATGAATGTTAAATTACTTGATTGTTTTAAAATTACTAAAAAAAGACCAACTCTATCTTTATTTTATAATTCTTAAATTGATTTTATCAACCAAGGTAAGTGAAGTCACACTTGTGGGAGTTATATTTTTTTCTCACTCTCGAAAATGCAACCCTGTATAATTAATGATCGGAGATGTATTTTTATTTTATTTTTTTTATTTTATTTATTTTTTTTCCAAATGACCGTCAAGACTTGAATCCAAATCCTATATGGTCAGTACTTGTTTGCTATAATTTAATAGAAACATAGGTTACGGAACCAAGTATAATAGAAAAAGATCAATAAATTAATTAAATAGAGTATAAAATAAGATTATGTAAATGAGACAGGAAGGTGACTCAAAATAACTAGAAGAAATGAAATAATATTAAAATTAAATTAAGCTCTGTGAAGTGCCTCTGAGTGAGTCTTCAGGGACTTTGCATGTTAGGCAATTGCCATCTTTTTCTATTTTCATCAAACTGAGAAATTTTTTTGTGCAGCCATGGTTAGTCCGTAGTCTTACTAATTGTGAAATTTCTTTTCTATCAAGTTGTCGGTTATTGGAGAACCATGGTATATGGCTAATGGTTGGCTGGGTTTGATAGTAATCTTTGCCTTTAAATTGTGACTCCCAGTCATATTTCTCCTGCCATTCCTGGACTGCTTCTTTCTGTAGACATTTTAAAAGGTCTTGGAGAGGTACTTTGGCATTTTCTATCGTAATTTGTTTTTCCCCGGCGGCTCTATCTGCCGCTTCATTTCCTGACAGTCCTATATGACTTGGTATCCATTGGAAGCTATAACTGTTGCTGCCGGTTTGTATATTCCGGATAATGTCTAGAGCTATATAGGTTGTTAATTTGTTTTTATAAACATTTTCCAATAGTTTGCACGAGGATGCCGAGTCTGTGAATATGACTATATTGGTGTTAGAGTATTCACGTTGACTGTAACAAACTGCTTTGAGAATGGCATACAGTTCAGCACTAAGAATACTGAATTTCGAAGGTAGAGCAACCGAAATTGTGTAATCCTTGACTGTATCAATAACAGCTATTGCAGTTTGGTGGGAGGATTTGGAGGCATCCGTGAAGATCTGAACATGGTTTGGGTAATCGTGTACTATTGTGTTTAAAGCCAATTGTTTCAATACGGTTGGGTTATATGACGATTTCCTTCCGTGTGTGGTAGGTAATTTAGGATTGCTATTGATTTGCAGCATTTTAATCGGAAGCGGCGTATTGCAATCTAAGGGACGTTTAGCTGTTTTTGTTGCCTGAAGTAGGTGTTGCATTTCTGTAATCAGACTTTTCATGTGGGGGCAATAAATGTTATTAGAGGTTATTGCTTTTCTTACTGGGTGCCTTTGATCGGAAAAACATTTTATGATGTACTTCTTGGTGAGCCAGGCTTTCCTCAAGGGTAGGGGCATCTCTCCTGCTTCATTCAGCAGTGCATTTAACGGAGTAGTTTTAAATGCCCCAATGCATATTTTTATTGCACAATTCTGAACAGTATTTAATTTTATAATAAGAAGAGATTTCGTTTCGTTGTAAATCAAGCAGCAGTAGTCAAAAATGGATCGGACAATAGATTTATAAAGCATGAGCATATTATGGGGGTGGGAACCCCAGTAAACCCCTGCTAAGAGTTTTAATAAATCGACATTTTTTTGAGCTTGATTCTTTATATTCGTCAAGTGCGTTTTGAAATGAAGCTTACGATCAAAAGTCATTCCCAGGAATTTTATTTGTTCTTGCGCAACGAGGTTATAGTTAGGAGTGATGATGTTAAAGCTTGTTAAGTCGAATTTTCGTTTTCTTGTAAATGGTATCAATTTGCTTTTTCTAGGATTGATTTCTAATCCGATTTTTTTGAACCCTTCCATTAAGCTTTCATAAGCACTTTTTAGTAGCTGTATTCCTTTCTCTGGGGTTTCTACTATGGCGAAAATAAGGAAATCGTCTGCAAATTGTATGATTTCGCAGTCATCTGGTGGGTTATTAGTGATGTGCTCAGTGTATAAATTAAATAGTATGGGACTGAGGACGTCTCCTTGGGGTAAACCATTATATGAATCAAATGTCACTGGGCCTTCATCGGTTTGAATCAGGTAGGTGCGCACTGAAAGGTAACTAGATATCCAGTTGGTTATGAGTGATGTAACACCATGTTCTTTCAATTTGTCTATGAGTATTGCCGGTTTGACATTGTCGTATGCTCTTTCTACGTCTATTGTTACTGCAAGTAGAATCTTTTTTTGGTTGAAGGCTTTGTAGATGTTGTTTGTTAAGTACCAAATTGAGTCAGTAGTGGATCTATTTTTGCGAAAACCAAAACAGTATGGGCTAAGTATTTCTTTTTGTTCTAGAAACCATTCTAACCTGTGTTTGACTATCAGGTTGAAAACTTTGGCTAGACAAGGTATTAGTGCTATGGGTCTGTAAGATGATATGAGGGAAGGATCCTTACCTGGTTTAGGAATTGGTACAATCTGAATTATTCTCCATTCATTCGGGACTTGGGACTTGTACCATACTTGGTTTAAAGTCTTTATTAATTGGTCTTTCCAGAGCGGTGGTAGGAGCTGAATCATGGTATAGTTGATTTCGTCTACACCTGGGGCAGTACCTTTCTTTCCTTTCAATACTGCTTCTAGTTCAGTCAACTGTAGAGGCATAGTCAGAGGATCATTGTTGCTACATGAGATGGGTTGTTCAAAAGAAACTCTATGTCTTGGTTCAAATATGTTGCAGAACTGTTGGAGGAACATTACAGCAGTTTCTAACTTTGAGGATACTACGTTTTCTTTTTTGGCTGATTTTCCTTTTAATGCTGTTACTTTGTTCCACATGTTGCTAATATGCTGGGGATTTATGGTATCAACGTACTTTTTCCACGATTCTTTTTTTGCTTTCTTAATTAGAGTTTTCATTTTATTTATTTTTTTCCGCATTAGATTGTAGTTTTCGACGGTCATATTGTGTTTATAATCCTTTATGGCTCGTAATTTTTCATTGTTAGCGATGCTTAACGCGTTATTCCACCAACTTTTTGGATGAAAATTCGGTTTATAGGGATTCTTTGTTCGTGGGATAGCAGATTCTCCAGCTTGGTTAAGTAGATTGCATATACTGGTAACTGAAAGATTTTTTTCGCGGTTGTTACCCCATAATTGGCTTAAGGTAGCTATATAGAGATCTTTATCCATTTTCTTAAAATTTCTTCTAGTGTAAAATTTCCTTCGGTCAATGATAGCATCACTCAATTCTATTATGATTTTAAAATGGTCACTGCCAAGGTTTTCGGAAGATAC
Organism: Piezodorus guildinii; assembly: GCA_023052935.1. Taxonomy (NCBI): domain Eukaryota; kingdom Metazoa; phylum Arthropoda; class Insecta; order Hemiptera; family Pentatomidae; genus Piezodorus; species Piezodorus guildinii. The sequence goes on from JAJSOM010000034.1 coordinate 21,981, forward strand.
GATCCATGATAATTTATGACCTATATCAGGTGTTGAGAAGGTGAGGTCTAGTATAGATGGTTTTACTCTTGGTGTGGTGATTCTCGTCGAAACGTCAGGTTCGTTCAATAGTAGGAAGGAAGACTGTAGCAATTCATGAATCAGAACATCTCCTCTTTGTGAATCCGTTTCATTAACCCCAAAGTATGACGAGTGAGCATTAAAATCTCCTCCAATGATAATGCCGCATTCCGGAAAACTTTCAGAAATAGAGAATAAATTTTTAAAATTTGAGGAACTAGGCTTGCTGCTAGGAGAGATATAAACCGAAATTAAAATTAATTGTGATTTTATATTCGTAATTTTAATGCCTAGCGCTTCGATTGGACCGATATTTCGAAGTTCAACTTTTTCAAATTTAAAATTACTGTGAAGAAATATTCCAACGCCACCATATCGATCTCTCCTATTTTTTTGTAATATATAATAATTTTTGGCCTTATATTCTCTATTTCGATTAAACCAGGTTTCTTGAAGTAAAGCTACATGGACTTTGTGAACGTTTAATTGGTTAATGAGTTCTTGAAATTTATTATTTACGCTATGACAATTATGTTGTAAGATTTTAAGATTAAAACAATGTAAATTATTTAGATCCATTGAATAGAAAAATGAGATTAATAATAGAAAGTAAATATAAATATAATATAAATACTAGAAAGATAATATAAAGTAAATATAAAAATAATATAATATAATAGAAAGATAAATTCCAAAAAGTATTGTATTAGATTAATCCGTGGCCATGTTATTATTTTCAGGTTTATTGTTTATAGTAATATTGGAAATGATTTCTTGGTTTTCATGAACGAAATTGTAAAAAGTTTGACCAATGATATTCACCGTATCTTTTTCATTATCTATTGACTTAATTTTGTTAATAAGCGCATTCAACATATTCACATATTTAGAGTCGCTTGTCGATTTGTGAGGATTTTCATGTATGTAAGCTTCTTTAGTTTGATTATTCTCGTGTTGTAAGTCCGTAGAGTGAAATGTGTCGTTTGTAAATTCGGTTTTTCGTTTTTTCTCATTGTGCGTTTGTGGCCTGGCTTGATAGAACTTTTTCCTGGGATTTCTATAAATCAAGATATTGAATTCGTTTGTATTATCATCGATTTCAGGAAAATCTAAAAGAGAAAATCGATTGTTTGTGTAAGTAGGGAAGAGTTCAGAGGCCTGTTTATAGCTTAATGGTTTTTCCGCCATTATTTGTTTAATTTTTTCTTGCCTTTTCTTTTCAGAACAATTTATGTCATTTGTTTTATGGGATAATTTACAATGAACACATTTTATTTGGTTGGTGCAGTCACTATTAGTGTGCTCGTAATCGCCACAATTTTGACACCTTTGTTTACCTCGGCATTTTTCCTTGAGGTGTCCATAACGGAGACACTTTTCACAGAATCTCGGTTTAGAAATATAAGGCACGACTTTTCGAAGATAAGTTTCCGGTTGGCATCTTATTTATTTCCCCGGAATCATTTTTTATAGTTCTATTAAATCGTCTAACCTTTAAAACTTTTTCACTCGAATTAAGATTTTTTAAAATTTCATCTTCGGTTATAGAGGTGTGAACATCTCTTATTATTCCGAACTTTAATACGTATTGTAAAGGTATAAATGCTTTGAGATTATTGCTAGTGATAAAAGGATTATCTAGGAACCGGTTGGAGATGTCATACGTTCGAAAGTCGATTTCAATTTGATTTTTGTTTTTTCTTTTGACACTGTTTACATGAGTGTTACTTAAGCCTAAGAATTTCCCTAATTTCATATCATGGAAAAAAATTGGGTTAGTGTCGTCTTTTTTTTCAACAATCACTATGTATGGTCCTTTGAAATAATGTAAATATTTTATATTTTGAAAAATTAAAGAGTTATTATGATTAAATTCGTTGGTAGCTGTAATAGGAGGTGGTTTGTCCTCCCCATCACTATCGGGCCCCATAGTGGGACCTTGCTACTGGTTATTGTCAATTATTCAACTTATCGAATAATTTCCGTTTAATTAGGTATTATATAATCAAACAGAGCTAATATGTGGAGTGAAATTTTTAGTTAGTAACAAAGAAAAGTAAAAGTAAATATAAAGTAAGGTTCTTATCTGACAAAGTACTGCTAATCCCTCGGAGCGGAGCTGTCCTCTCTCTAGGATTACTCAGAGCAAACTGGTTATTTTATTTAATGTCACTTTATGCTACTGTGGGTAATCGAACTGTGTCCTAAATTTTGCCTATTCCGTTGAAATTAGAATAGGTATCTTTAACGAGTACCTGACATCGCACAGGCTCGGAACCACCTTTTTACGTTCCCTCCGAGGGATTGCATAATTAAGGATATTTTACACCCATTAAAAAATCGTAGGACCACCTGCGAGTTTGAACCTGTCAACATTGGCATAGGTGATCCCATATATATATATATATATATATTCAAATCGCCGCATAAACAAAACATCAGATCAGATGTCCAAAATCTTAAGTCATGTTATGATGCAAGTTTAATAAAAACATCCTTACAATATGTTTAATAACAATAATAATACTTACAACATCCCTTACTACTTCGCTGAACCATTTCTTGCATCTTTGTTTTCAGTGTTAATTCAAACTTTGTAGTATCCACACAGGTCTATGTAAGACACTATATTGTATCGAATTGTAAGTAAATATGTAATAATTTGTTTTATATGTATTTATAACGTTATAAAAAAATACAAATTCTAATTCAGATATCTATTTAACAACTTTATATCTGTTCATTGTTCAATGCATTATATATATATAAAATATCAAGGAATTGTGACAAGGTAAGTAAAGTATTGAAGACTATAAGAAAACCGGACGGGATGAGGGAACCCGTTTGAGGGAAGAAGACGGATCGAGAAAGGCAGGTCCTTTATCTTGTCCGGGTTTTTGGGCCCTGGGCGGAAAAAGCCCAGAAGGAACCCTTTACCAGGAGCAGCAGAAAAAGGATATCAATCGCTGGGGTTGGCAACACTGGGAGAGGGAAGGGTTCTGGATGCTATAGATCACCGCGTCAGCTGGACCTAGTCTACCTCTGTCAGCTCCTCTGTGTCTTCCTCCGTTCTGACTGGTAGAGTACTAAAAATTAAAAAAAAAAATCTATTCAGCATAACACACGATTCACACTTAACCCTGTTGTTAAAATAAAGTAAAAAAAAAACAAAAAAACAATTGTTTAGTTCGAAAAATATGTTTCAGATTAAATAATCTCCCTATATATAAAATGATAACGTGATTTTGGTTTCGCGAACTCCTTCCTAACCACACAACGAATATTGATACGGGTTTCACCATCATCCAGGGCATTCTTTCCCCAAGGTTTATAAGTAATAGCCCAGTAAAATAAGGAAATTTGTGGGAATTAATTCGGACAAAGCTGGAAATCGTTTTAATACCTTTTAATGGTCCTAAATACAAGTAATCTGAGTTTGCACTATTGCAGCTGGTGAGCTTAACTTTTGGCAGCCAAAAAACCTCGAAATTTTTTGCACTTTTTTCAATTTTTCACCTATAACTCGAAAACAGTCACTCTTACAGAAAATATGTTTCTTTCCAAAATGAAATAACGTTAAATTTCCTATTAATAAGTACCCCTAGTTATTGAATTTGGTTTAATGATATGGCAACAATCTTTCGTTGAAAATAGGCAAATTTTACCAACTTTCTTGAAAAACCCCATTCAGTCATTTTAGACCTCTGTAACTTCTAAACCACAATCCAAATCGTAAAATGTTATAGAATAAATATTGTAGAGCATCTAATTTTTATTGTAAAAGGCTCATTAAAATCTAAATTAGGTTGATACGATCATTCACAAAATAGGTTTTTCGATTGTTCTCTACACGCGTCGTAGCGCTTGTGGGAAGTAATTCATTATCATGTTTCATTGAGCACATTCTGCAGTGCTTGTTGTATCTTATGCCCACATGTCCCTCCTCTCCCTCCCCCCCCCCTATTCACCCAAAAGTTTTGTTTGGTTCGATCTTGCACAAAAGTTTTTTATTATTACTTCATAGAAGGTAATCTGCAACTTCTTAAAAAAATCCTTAAACACATTCTGAAGTGCTATAAGTTTTACTAATGGAAGGAATAACAGTATTTGTATCTTAAATCATATAACTAGCCAAGTGGAAACTACTATTGAATATTTAAGTAGGTTCGAAAGTAATGCTTAGGTACATCGCATTCCACATATTATAGAATATTATTTATTTTTATCTATAATATTCTTTATATAACGTACGTTATAGTTTAAATTAAAGGGAGGAAGTATAGGTTGTATTAATAAAATCTGTTTTTGCACTGTAATATATTTGTTAGTTACCTACAATTAAATTCAGTGAAAGGTTAAATGTAAAATATTTTCTTTACGTTAAACGCTTTTTCTTCTCTGGGGATTTGATGAATGGTGAATTTCCTGGGATGAGTTTTCCACTAAAGCGACAAGCGGTGGCATCTCGTCCATCTCCCCTCCCACCTCTAAAATGTCCTCATCTTCGTCATAGTATCCTTGGATCTGAGATGATAGGTCTGTCGCGAACATGATTACCCTTATACCTGTAGTATATCGTTGTCCATGTTTACGACAGCTGCATCTATCCATGCAGCCCTTGTTACATTTACATGAAATTGTGTTCAGTACTTTAGGTGGGCTGCATTTTTGGTAGTAGTTGTAGGGATCAGGCCTTGTGGGCTAAGTTTCCAGCCCCATGAGGTAGATGGTTTGTCTATACCATACCAGTGCTGGATCTGGTGAAAAGTCCTAAGAGAATGATGCTCAACGGCAGCATCGGTCAGGGGCAATGATGCCAGGTCAAATCCGGGTTTGGAGAGGTTGCTATAGAATAGCTGGCAGCGGTGGTTCAGTGTTTCTGATTTAGACAAAGGGTAAGGTGCCAATCGCATGTAAAAAATTCCTTCAGTTGTTGATCTGATTTTTTGAGGAATGTAATTCTTTTAAAAATGGTTTCTGGGTTGACTGGAACATCTTCATTATGAATTGTGACTCGTGAAGTAAAACATTTGAGAGGTACAACACGGCAACTTGGAAAGGGGTCATGAGCTTCAAAGAATTCAACAAATTTTGCTACATCAGTATCATCCCTGTTTATTCTCAACAGCTTGGCGTCTGTGTGCTGTTCTGTTGAAGCGAAGATTATACCACAGAAATCTTCTAGAAGGAGGAAAATTTCCATAATAGCAGGCATAAATTCTATCTATTTTGCAGGAACAGAATCAGTAATACCTCACCCAGAAATCCCACCTCTGCTCTTACTATTTTTCATAAGGACCTGTTCTATAGTCATATTTGTCCATATTCCGGATCAGAATTTGTCTGATTTCCGTATGATGAAGAACCCTTCTTACACAAATATCCTATATTAATTACGTGGAAGTTTTGATTCAAGGTTCAACATGTCTTCTACATAAACCTGAGCGCTACGACGCGTATAGAGAAAATCGAAAAACCTATTTTGTGAATGATCGTATCAACCTAATTTAGATTTTAATGAGCCTTTTACAATAAAAATTAGATGCTCTACAATATTTATTCTATAACATTTTACGATTTGGATTGTGGTTTAGAAGTTACAGAGGTCTAAAATGACTGAATGAGGTTTTTCAAGAAAGTTGGTAAAATTTGCCTATTTTCAACGAAGGATTGTTGCCATACCATTAAACCAAATTCAATAACTAAGAGTACTTATTAATAGGAAATTTAACGTTATTTCATTTTGGAAAGAAACATATTTTCTGTAAGAGTGATCGTTTTCGAGTTATAGATGAAAAATTGAAAAAAGTGCAAACATTTCGAGGATTTTTGGCTGCTAAAAGTTAAGCTCACCAGCTGCAATGGTGCAAACTCAGATTACTTGTATTTAGGACCGTTAAAAGGTATTAAAACAATTTCCAGCTTTGTCCGAATTAATTCCCACAAATCGTCAAATTCGGCCTTATTTTACTGGGCTATAAGATACAATCCAATTCAGCATTTCTGTAAGTGGGAAAAATAAATTTTCTGTAACTAACTTATTTTTGATATATAAGTAGTAATACTGGAAGGAATTAGTCCGGGTGGCGGTCATTAAATGAAACAACTAAATAGTTTCAACTATTTATTGTTTGCCAACGTTTCGACCCCCCTTTGTGGGTCATCATCAGGGCTAAAAAGAAATACAATTTAAATGACATTACATACAATATTATATAACCTATTGAGCTAGAGAACGTCGCTATTAAAATATAACAGAAGAAATATATATATGTAAAAAAAACTTAATTAAAATACAATGACTATAGTATAATAATGAAAGTATTAAGCAGAAAAAAATGTTTACTAAACAAAATTTACACAGATATCAATAATTTACATGAAATATGAAACACAAAAATATGAAGTAGAGATACGTACCGCATCGTGGGAGAATGGAAACTAGGTACTGTTTGGTAGATGGGGGGTAGGTAGGATGGAAAATACGTAGGAAAAAAAGTACAAAGGAAAGTACGTACCGATTTATGGACAGTGTCTGACAACAATGACTAAAATTCTTAATACTACCATACAAAGAATCATTGAAATTTAACATATGATAATAATAATATAATAATGATACAGGATAAAAAAAAATATTTTTTTATAATTCTATTCTTGAAATATCACCTACATAATAGTAAGAACAGTGATGGAAACACTTCTGTATAACACTTTCATTATTATACTGTAGTCATTGTATTTTAATTAAGTGTTTTTACATATATAGTTCTTCTGTTATATTTAATACCGACGTTCTTTAGCTCAATTGTATTTAATATCATTGAAATTATATTTCTTTTGTATCTTTTTAGCCCTGATGACGACCCAAAAAGAGGGTCGAAACGTTGGCGAACAATAAATAGTTGAAACTATTTAGCTGTTTCATTTAATGACCGCTACCCGGACTAATGCCTTCCAGTAATTCTCAACGGTCAACTAAGTAGTAATATTACGCACAACTTGACGATCTCCATTTTGGTAAGTCCATTTTATTCTATTTGGTTTCGATTTCTTCTAATTACTTTCTCCTCTACAATTGCGTTCCTTTTTTCAAGTGAACCTATATACAGTCCAACCCATAGTGTAATTTTATTCAAAGTGAACCTGCGAGCTTTGACTCAACATTGTTTTTAATTGCATAAATGTGCTTAAGGATTATTTTAAATATATTGCTATGTTTTTGACCGGCTGCTTTTCTAATTCAGCGGTACCTTAAAAAACTTGATATATTTAATCCATATATAAACTAAATAAAATGATACCATTGGATTTCCTTTCCAAAGGTATCGTGTTTACCAATCCAAAAGGTGGCATGCAGGGTAAAATTAAAGTAAACAAGATTCAATTAATACATTATTATAATTATTAACTTACACATATCCATTATATTAATACCTTGGTTCGAACGTTGATTGAGAATACTGAAGGTCATTTTCACTACTACTTTTGCCATACAATATTACAAACAGAAATACCTTTAAATCACTAAGTCGGCTGGCGAAGGTGGAATCAGTTCTTCTCTTAGATCTCCAGCTGCTCTCTCTGACACCCAGACAGACCTCGCTTCTTCTTCAGGATGGAACTCGTCACCTCGGATGGGCTGATATGGGAAGTGCCCCGGTTGGCGGTATAGCCTTTGTGCTATTATTTTTATCTTTTCACCACTCTTTAATATTCTTGTTGGCCGCCGCTGGGGGAAATTAACAGGGGTCTCTGGTACCGCTGGGGGGCCCATACCGATAGAAAATCTAGGGGGCTAGGTAAACACCTTTTGAACTTTTGCCACCCTAAGCTTATAAAGGCTTATCAATATATATTTAATTAATATAATTGTTATCCAATGATGAATTTACAACCGTCAATATTCTCAATACAATATATAATTTTGTGTGTGAGTGTGTGTGTGTGTGGTAACTCCCGTGCGGAAACGAGTCCTATGAAACTGAAATATCATATTTAAGACAAATATACGCCTGAGACATTACAAAACCTTTTTCATCAAAATGAGCTAACCAGAAGAGCCACTTTATACAATGAATTTTACACCTTTTTTCGATTTTCTCGTAAACGGTCCTGATGATTTTAATTAAACTCGCTATATTGATGTAAAATTTAATAGGCTTTAACAGCATGTAGGTTTCACTCTGATTAAAATAGCCTCACAGGGCTTAAATGCCGATTGTTTAAATTCTATTCCTCTAAAGCATCTTTAATTTTGTAGATTCGAAAAAAATAACCATTTCACGTTGTTAGCATTGATAAAAAATCGCTAAATATAGAAGTTGGATGAATTTCATTATCTACTAAAAGAGAAAAGTGCAAAAATATTTGTTTAATGCAAATTTTTGTTTTTGAACATAAGAGCAGTAATATACCGTTGGAAAGCTAAAGATTTTAGAAAAAATATTATCTTATTCTCAAGCTTTTAAAAGTTAATAGAGAGTGATGAAAAGAAGATAAAACTAACTGATTATTTTAGATAATATTGTGATATAATATATTTTTGAATAAAGCACATGTTTCTATATAAATTCGATTTAATTAATTCTTTAATAGTTTCACGTATTTTTATCTCTAACTGTATTTGAAAATTCTTTCATTGATTTTAAAAATGGAGGTAAGTGAAAGCCGTGTGTTGCCCGCACTAGATTTTTTTTAATATGTGAAACGATAGGTTTTTCATATACATATGAAGCCATCACTCTTTAGGGAGGCTGATGTTATATTTTAAAATAAGGAAATCAACCTTCTATGGAAATATAATTTTCTATATGATTTTTTTTTTTTTTTTTTTAAAGAGAAAATAAAATACATCATAGGTTTTACCATAAAAATGGGTTTTTTTAAGATAGAACCATAGTTTTATAGCAAAAGAGAAATTTTCGATTTTACGCAATGGTGATTGGACAGTCTCTTTTCCTTGTTGAAGCTTATCCTGAAGAGGTGGAGGAAAAGAGAACTTTTCGAAATAAGGACAGGGCATTATAGTGAGGAAGTGAGAGGGCACCGAGAAACTTGCACAATCTTTAGGGAGTTTTCTTTTAAGTAAATACCTAAGGATCCACTTTGTCTGCTTGGTCCACAACTTTTCGACTACGACTTCATCACTTAATCTCAACTTTATCGATTGCCAGAGTCTAGTATTATTGAGCCTACTGATATCGAAAATATCAGGAATGTCTTAAAATTAGTATCATTTTTTCTCTTAATTGCCAACGTATGATAAATAAATATATATATATATATATATATATATATATATATATATATATATATATATACTAAGGGGAAGGTATTGTGATCGTGAATATTTTAGAGTTTTGAAAAAAACGCTGCAAATAATTACACAATGGTTTATTATTTCTAAATGACTATAGTAGGCCATTGAAAAATGGTGTCAGAACTGGAGAATTAAAATAAATCCTAACAAATTACCTTTACCCTTCGTCGCAAACCGATGACTTCCTGCCCCACTGTATACTTTAATAATACCCCACTCATACCTGTTGAACAAATCCGATACCTAGGACTCCGTCTTGACAAACGTCTTACATGGAATCCCCTTACGAGACTTAAACGACAAGGAACTGCCCGTAGATACCGACTACTACAACACTTACTTGACAAACGTTCAAAACTTCCAATTTATTTCAAAAAGCTCATTTATGTTACCATCATCAGACCCGTCTGGACATATGGAATCGAGCTTTGGGGCTCTACTAAGCCATATAATTCCTCTCGTATCTAATCCTTACAATCCAAAATCCTTCGCAAAATCCTAAATGCTCCGTATTTCGTCACAAATAAAATCATCCATAACGACCTAAATATCCCATTTCTCACAGAGTTACTCCCAACCCAAACAAATCCTCTTGTACGCAACTTATCATTCCCATCTATTCCTGACAACCCTCCGAGGCGATTGAAAAGACGATGGTCTCGAGACTTACATTAATTAAATTGACATTGAAGTGCTACCACTGGGTAGTTTCTTCACAAGACATTATTACGCCCATAAGTGTAAATTAGCCCATTTACTTGTTGTATATATTATATGTACAGTTTTTTTTTGTTTGTTTTTTTCGGTTGGCGCGACAGGCCTCAAAGGCCCTTGGCCACGCGGTATGGTTTATATTCCACACCGCGATACTCGATGACATTTTATAGGGTAGGGTCATCACTCCCAACGCCTATTTTTGTGGGTGGCTATCAATTAGCTGACGGGTCCCACATACCCGGAGGAGATTGTGAGTGAATCCCCATTTATTTGTAACTTCAGCGTGGCAAGCTAGCGCGCTGACCACTCAGCCACGGGCTCCCCCTTGTACAGTTGTAAATATCAATAAAATGTATAAAAAACCAATATTAGAGTATAACTGTTTATAGACTATTAACTAATTCATACCAAAATATAATATCATTGCTGATAATTTGAAAACTATCTTTCATAGTTTTGAACTAATTTCAATTTTTTTCTTTTTCATTTTGTAGGAATATACAGATATTTGTTTAATTTTTATTTTGGTTAAAAAACACTGTTAATTTTTTTTTATATGTTCAAAAATAACTGAGTTATTGAGTCAAATCACATTTAATCGGCTGCCATTTAAAAAATAACCAGCTAATATCAAAGTCTAAGTGTAAGGATCATTGTTGCATACCCTAGTTGTTTTTTTTTGTAGGGGACGAATTCCAATAAAAGTGGTTTAGTATTTTCGGAGAAATGCCGCGGACGGCGGATAAACGAATTTTTTGTTTATTCGTTATTCGGATTCTCTTCTCTAAATTTGGTTGTATCGACATCGATTCTATTATTATTCGGATTATAGGTTATTTGCAACGCAAGCCCTCAAATTTTAAGGGGAGTGAATTTTTTTTTTTTTAATTATTATTTTTTTTAAATTTTTTTATTTTTTTGGTCGATACAAAGGTTCATTATTGAAAATAATAAACTAAAATGCACGTTTTAGAGTCCACTAAATGCAATTAGGTCCCGCGGTGTGTACTGAAAATTTATGCGTTTGTGTCTGTATGTAGTGAGTCTAGCTCGAAAACAAAAATAGCTAGGAATTGAAATTCTTAACATGGAATTAAAATACATTTAATTTTGCATCAGTTTAGTGAGTTTCATAAAAACCGTTAGTGCCGTTTTTGAAAAAAATCGTAAAATAGTTTAAATATGCATGGCATAAAGAGTAGCACTTCTAGTTCGTCAGTTAATGAATTATGAATACAATACACTGTGCTGAGGAGTTTGGGTGACTACAAGTGTACATTCCGAGGTCTCCTTTGAGTGTGACACAAGTAATGTTACAACTAGAGTGTTACGTCTTGAGGATCAAAGGGTATATATAGCAAGGGATTGTAGGGAGGATGAGGAGGCAGCATGGGCACTACTAGTCCTTCAGATGGAGGTTCTGGATTGGAAAGTGTATTGTAGGAATGGATTCTACAGGAATAGGAACAGTTACATTTTTCTAAAGTTTACAATAATCCTTAAAAATATAACCTATACAATTAAAACCTAGAAACAAATAAATTACAATCTTAATGATATATACAAATGATTTTACAAATGTTTTTCACACCATACCATAGGATTAATACATCAATGCTCTTGAAATGTAACATTATAAAATACAAAAATTAACAATAAAGTCTTGAGGATCAAAGGGTATATATGGCAAGGGATTGTAGGGGGGATGAGAAGGCGGCATGGGCACCACAAATCAAGTGTTTGCAGGTGTTGGGTACTGTGTCCTAAGTACAGGTATATGTCCTTTATCGGTACTTGGTCAGTCCTTTCTAGGTAGCTGGCTTATGGGTGACAGTCTTAGGTATAGAAAAGGAAGTTATTAATTATTAGTTAAGTCTCATTCTATAACTGTCGAATTCAGTGAAAAAGTTACTGTAACATCACAGGCAAATAATCGGCTTAAAATATGATATTTCAGTATCATTCACTCTCTGTTTTCGTTAACTAATGTTAGCAAATAAACAGAAAATTCTGACGAACTTAGTCGTTTGGATTCAGGGGTCACTGAAACGTTTATTTTCGTTAATCTAGGTTCAACCAGTGTCCATCGTGAGTGTCCATCTTATCGCTTCAGCGTAAACAGAGTCTCAGCAAACTCCGGTCCAGCACAACCGGTTTACAAATTCTTTGTTAACGAAATTTGATCATTTGCAATCAAATTAGATCATTTATAATTTCATTTAGAGATAATATTTTCTAGCAATGTAAAGAATAAGGCACTATCACACAAATTAACAAAGAAACAACAGTAGTTACTAAAAACAGATTTTATTCTTTAATAATGTTTAAATTTAAAGTCATTCTTAGGACTTAATAACAGAGAATGACTAACTCTGTCTATTTAACTATCATACTATGTACTCTCTAAGTCTCTCTAACATCTCTTACATCTCTAAGTCTGTGTGGGAAGCCACAGCGGGGTTTCGTAGGATTGAAAGGAGTAGGGATAGGATATTGGAGGAACCTTTGTCTCTTTGTACTGACATATGGCGATAGACACGTGGTCTAATAGTCCAGAAGACATCAAAGACAATGACAGACCTAACGCGAAAGGACTTAGTTATTTTAAACATTCAGTTCTCTCACTCCGGTGACAGTTTAGGGATAAGTTATATGATCCAGATTTGTGAACCAGGGTGGTCGCTCAGTGTACCTGACCCTAAAAAAAGGGTAAATTCTAAAGTGATTTTTTTTATAAGTTAGCAATATACTATTGTTAAAGGAGCAAAGTACGTCACTGGGGTCACCTATAGCGTAGTGGCTAGAGCATAACAGCTTTATATGCCATAGGTCGCGGGTTCTAACCTGCGGGTGGTCCTAGAATTTTTTAATGGGAATAAAAAAATCCTTAGTTATGCCGTCATTCGGAGGTGATGTCAGTTACTCGTTAAAGATTCCAATAAAACATGAATAGGCAAAATTTAGGACTCCCACTGTAGCATCGTCCGATTAGCCATAGTGCATAAAAGTGACGTTAAACGAATAAACAAAACAAAAGTACGTCAAATAAGACAAAAGGTTATATGATAAATGTTAATAATATTAGTCGTCTGTTAATTCACGTACGACAATATATATCGTTGTTGGCAGTTTTGGCCAGTGTAGCAAACGACGACATATCGTCATTCGGCACTAGAAGGATTAAACCTTTCTTCGTACACGTCACCTATCCTATGACATGTTCTTATGCTAAATTAGATAAAAAAGATGAAAGAGAGTCGCCTTGCTTATACCCAATCATACCTCTAACCTCTCGGAGTCATTATTACCGATTCTTTATATATATATTTATATATATATATATATATATATATATATATATATATATATATATATATATATATAAAGAATTCTTTATATATATATTTATATATACATATAAAGAATCGATTCTTTATATATATATATATATATATATATATATATATATATATATATATATATATATGCAAATATAAAGTTAATTTCTCTCCGTTATGTATACAGAATCAAAACAATAAATTAATATTTACATGAGATATATTTACATATAGACTTTCCCAATGGGAGATTAGAGTCTTTTGGGCGGAGACTAGCCGAACCTAAAACTTGAGTTGCTGCTGGCACTTTGTTTTCCACAACTTCCTGTCCTGTGTGCATATCTCATCCATAGAGAATCATCGTTTTTCCTCAATCCGTCGGCCCAGCGTTTGCGTTGTCGGCCTCTGCGTCTTTTCTTATCAACAGGGATCCATTCTGTAGCTCGCTTTGCCCAACTATCTTCTGTTTTCCGCATGAGATGTCCTGCCCATGTCCACTTCATTTTTCTAGCATGAGCAATAGCGTCTGAGACATTTGTTAGTTTTCTATTCTATTAGAGTTAATTTTGTCCCGCAGGAAGATTCCTAACATAATCCGCTCCATTATCCGTTGACAGACGTTTATTTTTCGTTCTATATTCTTTGTCCGCGACCATGTCTGGTATCCATATGTAAGTACTGGGACGATACAGCTGTTGAAAGCTAGTGCTTTGTACTTTATGTCCAGTTGGCTTTTGAATATGATCTTGAAGCTCCAAAATTTCTTCCACGCCTTACCTATTCTGGATTCTATTTCCATTGCATCTCTATTTACAAATGATATTATTTGTCCAAGATAATAGGCTTCATTGGAAATCTTCATGCCTGGGAGTTGGTGCTTAATTATTTCCGAAGGCCCGTTGGTCATGATTACAGTCTCCTCAGGGTTCAATAAACAATATTATTCTTTTCCGAAACTTAATAAACACATTAAAAGGTTTTATGTATAGGTTAGTGAAAATAAAAATCTAGGTATATTGTGATGATTCACGATGGGTCTTCTTGTACGTTTGTATTGATTAATAACGATTCTGAATTTAAGGACGAGTCCTGATTTTGGTTCTGAACCACACTGATTGGCCGCACCGTGCGTTGGGGATAAAACATTCGTTGGCGATGACAAATACTACCATTATCGGTGGAGGCCAGTTGCATATTCACAATGCAAAAACCACCGTTCGCAATCCGCGCGCCCTTGAATTCGTAATTGCCTTTTATATTTTGGAAGGGGAGGGGGAGAGGGTAGTTCTGTTGTGAATAGATCTACATTTTAAGCTTTTTAGCCCCGCCCCCCTCCATTAGCCCGCTTCTAAATTAATAAAAGCTCTTTAAATCAATTGTTGACGAAATGTATTTCAATATTTGTGCGCTCTTGGTCGGTTTTATGCAAATATAGGTTCGTTTTCATTAGCCCCGCTTCTTGCTTTTTGTTTGCAGACTGATTTACTATTCTCGGGAAAACGCAAACGGGAGCAGTCAGTGTAACTTTTGCAATTGCATTCGAAGTTCAACTTCATAAATTATAACGACGAATGACATAACTGCATTAAAATAGCTTTGACGATGCGTTCCATCTAGCCTTGTTTTGAGTTAGGAGTATAATTGTCGCATTTCGTTGAAAGCTATTTTACAAAGCTCTACCATCACATGTCATTAAAGTTCTAGGTATCATTCCAAGGAAGAAAGTGCTGCTAGAACAATAACTGCTGGGTAGTGATGTGGTAAGAAAGTCAGAAGAAGTTCTCAATCTGTTTTATTCTTTGTTTAATTTTACAACTGAATCACATAACACAACCAGTAAATATGCTAATTGAACGATAAAATTATGCAGTTTTGTAGATAGACATACGATGATGATCAGTATGAAATCAAAACTGTAGATTTTAATATAGAAGTAAAATATATATATATATATATATATATATATATATATATATATATATATATATATATATATATATACATATTCTTTCAAAGTTTGTAGACTAAACATGTCTAATTAAGACACTATTTTGTCCAAAATTGTAAGTAATTTTATAATAATATCTTTAATGTAAATCCTAATTTAAAATACAACATTAGATGAAAACAAGATTAGTTGAAGAAGACTCATCAACATGGTCAAACTACATCCCTTAGTAATGTAGATCCCTTATATTTTATTTATTAGTTTCTTAATTAGAACATACTCACACTTCATATCTAACAAACTATATCCTTCCAGTCCAAAATCCGAATAATACAACAGTTTGAAGCTTCATATATTGGGTTGTTTCACATGAAATGTTCGTTTTTATAGTTTCTGAAATACATAAAGGATTTTGCAGGTCTCTGTTGTTTTCTTCCGAATGTTTAAATATTTAAAGTAAAGCGTTACTAATCCTCTACCTTTGTATAATAATATCTTTAATGTAAATCCTAATTTAAAATATCTATGTACCTACTTTATGATTATTCATTGTTCAATGTATTCTTTTCTATATCTCTAACAATGACATCATATATTAATTATTGTATGATAATATTAATATTCTAGTTTTTCGTTTTTCCATTGTTAAGGCATGATTATGAGAACAATAAATTCTCGAAACGTCGCATAGATAAAATTGTTTATTCATTGACTGAAACCTGAGAACAACAGAAACTTAAATTATCAACAGTCGAGAACTGATCAAACAATATATATTTAAACGTACGATTACTGAGCCATGTCAAGCATAAACTGAGGAAAACCGATGATTGCAGCCCATCCCCAGTAAGGAGTTGGGGAAGGTAGTAATTTACAGTAGTAAGGTAGTAATCTCAACGCTTCCAAAAAACGCATGTTGCTACATCAGAAATTATACGGTCTGTCCATCTTCCATTGGATGAGGCATTTCAAGGTCTCTGCCATTTTCCTACCGTATTAGACCTTTCTTCATTCTTCAGTCGCCCAATGCGGATTTTAATTTTGTCTGATTTTTCGAAAAAGTACGTCCGCTTTCCTTAGCTAAATTTTCAATTTGAGGTATACTGGTAATAACACATACAGTTTCATAGGAAACAGTGCGGAAATCGGAAGAAAAATTACGGACATTAGCCGAGTAGTTTTTCGCAAAATGAATCAGGTCTATAGAACCAAAATAAATAAATACGTATGTTAAACTTGTACTAAGTCTTATGTAATAATAATTTTAATTGCTAATTTTTAATGTATTGTGTAGTGAATCTTGAAGATGGAGACAAAGCCCCTTAAACGTTGACTATAAATAAAATTCTCACGCAATAAATTTGTGAAAGAATTAAGAGAAAATTCAAAAATACTTTTTTTCTTTCTTAATAAAGTTTTGTTCACTTATATTGATTATAAATATCATTATTTTGATTTATTTTATTACTAAAAGTTAATTTGTAGTTTAAGAAAAATATAAATGAATGAATATAAGAATATATGAATGAATGAATATATGTATATATGAATGAAAGAATGTATGAATGAATTAATGAATATATGAATGATTGGTATAAAATAAAGACTTTAGCCTCTCCGACATCTGATTTATGTAAATATCCTAATCTAGACTCTGAAAACAAGATTAGTTGAAGAAGACTCATCAACATGGTCAAACTACATCCCTTAGTAATGTAGATCCCTTATATTTTATTTATTAGTTTCTTAATTAGAACATACTCACACTTCATATCTAACAAACTATATCCTTCCAGTCCAAAATCCGAATAATACAACAGTTTGAAGCTTCATATATTGGGTTGTTTCACATGAAATGTTCGTTTTTATAGTTTCTGAAATACATAAAGGATTTTGCAGGTCTCTGTTGTTTTCTTCCGAATGTTTAAATATTTAAAGTAAAGCGTTACTAATCCTCTACCTTTGTATAATAAACATTAGCTTCCTAATCAATTACCCACTTTTTAGTATATTTCCAAATATGAACATGGAAAAACGCGATTTTCGAATAATATTTTGTACGAGTTTAAACTCGGCCATTCAGCAGCTGAGGCCGCTTGAAATATTTGCAAGGTGTTTGGGGAAGGAAGTGTTAGGTTTAAGTTAAAAGATACAGTAGAAGGAAACCCCTACAAAACAGTAAAGTACTCTCAGCACAACTAAATGCAAGTGCATCTACCATTTCCAGACATTTAAAGTGTATTGGGAAAGTAAAAAAGCTCGATACATGGGTACCTAATGATCTCACTGAGCAGCAAGGCCCCATGTTTCATAACATACCGTGCAAAAACTGAAAGAACTGGGCTACGAAGTTCTTCCGCACCCACCATATCCTCCCGACTTGTCTTTTTCAGATTACCACCTGTTCAGGAATTTAGACAACTTCGTCAAAGGAAAACTTTTAGAAAAAGATGATCAAGTGAAAAGTGCGTTTTCAGATTTTGTTTCACTTCAAAGCTCAGAGTTTTTCAGCTCGGGGATAAAAATGTTTGTGTCACGTTGGGAAAAATGTGTAGAAAAAGAAGGGAAATACTTCGAATAAAGTTATCTTGTTTTCATATCGTATTTTTAATAAAAATCCTTTACCTTGAAAACGGACATTTCATATGTCACAACCCAATATAATGTTAAAAGCAAGAGCTATACCATGGCCTCTATATCCCATTTATACTCGATCCAATTCTATCTTAATTCTCCATCATATAGCTTTACTTTCTTATAATTTTATTTTTAATTTTTGATTAATATAATCATTTTTGTTATTATGTTGAAGATGGAAAATTACGAAGATGTAATTAAGATGAAATTTTATTTTGAAAATAAATCGTGGATATATTTTATTCTCAGAATAATACTGTTACGGTTAAAATTTGAAAAAAGAATTAATTTTAATTTAAAAAAAAACGAATTCCCTAACCGTAACTATTCCCCCAGATACTCAGTGGAGACAGGCGGGTTCCACAATAAATTTATTTCGAGCGCCACGCTATTTGTTAAAAAAAAAGAAATAAGGTAAATAGCGAAACCCTTTAAATTAATAATATTTTTAATGGAAATAAATAAAAAAAATTAAAATTAAATTTACAAAAATAAAGTTATTAATAACAGATGGTTACGAACTCGTTACCTCACAGTCTGAATACATCAATCTATCCCATGAGCTATGGACTCAAATGACGTCACCATAGCTTTACACAGTATTAGACTCGACGAGGGTTGTACAGTCTTAACTTTTTAAGGTTAATATTAATTAATAAGTAAATATTCAAGACCCAATTTTTGAATTAAAAAAGAATACATGGTTAAATTGGTTATACAAAAACTACAAAATATAATTTTATTTCTAATAATAAAAAAGGAAAAGAAAGAAAGAAATTATTCAATAACAAAACATATTTACAACTTATACTAACTTTTTTTTTTCTATTGTCTGAAACTACTACTTTCGTTTATCAGTCACCAAACACAAATCAAAAGTTATTTACAAAATGATATTCACCTAGGATGAGGGTTAGGATTGGGGTTAGGAGGAAGGCAGTTTTTAAGTTTCCCATTTCTCCTCGAGAACTAAACCTTGGCTTCCTTCCTTGTCCGGCCGAGTTCATCCGTCTGGACTTGTCTTTGTTCACACTAATTAAATCAGTCTCATGTAAACCACTCGGTAATAGCTGCTATCTACCACGTCTCTTTTTTTTTTCACACCTTCTTCGGGAGCTCACAGCCTTCTTCATCTCGCTCCTTGACTCCCCTTATCCCTCACCGGAGTATATAATAAGTATTAGCTTCAGTAATACTTAATCTAAGCTTAAAAATAACACAAAAAGTTTAATTACCTATTTACATTTAACATACATTTATTTATTTGTTTAATTTTTTTTCTTCTAAATAACCCTCATCGAGCTATCAAAAATAACCTTCATTTCTATTTAACTCAACTGATAATTTTTTTTTTTCCACGTAACAATACTATCTGATTGTTTGGGAATAATTTGATTTTATTCTTAATCTATGTGCAATGAGTAGCTTCGTCAACTCTTTAGTAGCGGAGATCAATTCGTAATTGGAGATCAATTGGTCTCGGTCCGTAATTAAGTTACAAAGCACTTTAATCCTAGGGCTGAAGTCATGGTTAAAGTTCAAACCAATCAGCGTTTGGGAGCTGCAGTTTTAAGCTTACCAGACCTACCAATATCAATCATATCATTGAATTTCAGCCTCCATTTCCTCGGGTAATGGTATATTTTATTTTAAAAATAGGTTTGTACTGTAATATGACGGGTACATTTAGATTTCGTACATTTTCTTTACTAAGAGATTTGCAAAGCGATAATTAAAAATAACGCTCAACCGCCAAGATTTTTTTTTTAAATTTTTGGTAACCATTAGGGGTGGGCATAATGACGATTATTAGATCATTCGATTATTTCAATCATTCGAATTGATCGATTATTGGAGTAATCGGTTTGGAGAAACGAATGATCATTCGAACTGTATTTGACAATCGAAAATCGAATGATTATAAGGGGCTGGGAGAATCGAATGAACTGATTTTTATTTATTTTTTTCTCATCACATAAATTATATGCATATTTCCACTTAGGCTCAGCCAGCTCAGCAATCTTAGAGAGGGGAATTGTGGTATATTGTCTTTCACATTGCATATTAATCATTCGATCATTCGATTATGGAATCATTGGATTATTTATATCATCGAAGTCCGATCATTCGATTATGACGATCATCCGATTACACCCACCCCTAGTAACCACGTTATTGAGGCTAGGAGTGCCCCGGAAGGTCCTTTCCCCATCCCAATGCTGAAATAATAGAATAAATAATTTGTCGGCCATATTGTGAGTTTGAATCCGGGACACATGTCCTTGTCAATCGGGACACAAGTCTATTGTCGTATCCATGCAGTTTACTACGAGAATAGATGATTCGTATATGTTGGTTGTTGTAAGTAGGGATGGGCATAATCGAATGACAATTATCAGATCATTAGATTATTTCAATCATTCGAATTAATCTATTATCGGATTAATCGGTTTGAAAAACGAATGATCATTCGAAATGAATTTTTTAACGATAATCGAGAGATTATAAGGGATCGGGATAATAAAATGACAAAAGCAATGAGAGAGGGGAATCGTGCCATATTGTCTTTCAGAATGGATATTAATCATGTGATCACTCGATTATGGAATCATTCGATTATTTAAATCATCGAAGTCCGATCATTCCATTATGACGATCATCCGATTACGCCCACCCCTAGTAACCACGTTATTGAGGCTAGGAGTGCCCTGGAAGGTCCTTTCCTCTTCCCAATGCTGAAATAATAAAATAAATAATTTTTCGGCCATATAGTGGGTTTGAATCCGGGACACATGTCCTTTATAAGTCTATTGTCGTATCCATGCAGTTTACTAGGAGAATAGATGATTCGTATATGTTGGTCAACTGTTGGTTGTTGTAAGTAGGGGTGGACATAATCTAATGACGATTATCAGATCATTCGATTATTTCAATAATTCGAATTAATCTATTATCAAATTAATCGGTTTTAAAAACGAATGATCATTCGAAATGAATTTTATAAGGGGTCGGGATAATGAAATGACAAAAGCAATGAGAGAGGGGAATTGTGCCATATTGTCTTTCAGAATGGATATTAATCATGTGATCACTCGATTATAGATTCATTCGATTATTTAAATCATCGAAGTCCGATTATTCTATTATGACGGTCATTCGATTATGCCTTGTTTTGTTGTTTACATACCAAGGAGCTATCGTTACTAATCCTAAAATTTTTAATTGAATGATTGCAGTTTTGTATGAGAGTCTTTTTTTGCTGTTTTTGCTGTCTTTTTTTGAACCCAGAAGCCTCATATAAGTTAATTGGTTAAGGTAGGTATGGGTATGTATGATTTTTAATTTTGATGGTTTAGATAGACGTGAGTATAGCACTTTCAGTCGGTTGATGTTATAATGATAATGTAAGGTAAGTGAAAGATTTTTTAAACTAATTTCCAACTCTAACTACATTCTTTACGTCCTTAAATCAATTTTAACTTCGGGGTACGTGAAAGTCTAAATTTTTAAAACATGCAATTGAAGTCATGGCAGTAAAAAGGTTCTTGAGTTATGTTCTGAAGGTCTGCGGCTGTAGTGTCCTTTCTCAGCCTACACTGACTTTCTATACTATTTATGCAGATGTGAATCTTATTGGAATCGTCTGGTCCTGTTTTCCCCATCATCCGTAGAAGGTAATAATGAAAATGCTTTCGATGAGGTTTGTAGTGTGGAACGAATCCAGATAGTAATCATGCACAATTTTCCTCCTTTCCTCATTAATATCACATGCTCTTTCCTATTCAGTTGAAAATTCCTGTTATGACTGTCTCTAACTGCCCCAAATCTCTACTCCGTATATTGCATACCTTCCTTGAATATGAAATTTCAGAAAATCAGTTCCCGACAATATTTATAACAGAAGACCAAACTAAATTAAACCAAATATATTATTATATAATTAACTGCCTAAAAATGAGATCATTCATTATCAACGAATAGAGAAAAAAAAAAAAATATATATATATATATATATATATATATATATATATATATATGCTTACATACGAAATCTAAATAACGTAGTAAACAAAAACAATAATATGTCAACAATAGTATATCCCCAATGACTGTTTTGATGTATATAAATCAATGATAAACGCATAAAAAATACTATCATACTCAAAGAAAATATAAACTTAATATAAATCGTAACTGATGTAACCAGTCTAACCGAACTTTATCAATATTATGTCAAATTTCAGTCTAAAAAGATATCTAAAAAGGTATTTTTTTTTCTTCTCTTTTTTTTTTTTTGCTTATTTTATTTTATTTTAGTTTTATTTTTTAAAACAGATGTATTATTATTTTGAAAACATTTTTTTATTTTTTTTTATTTTAACTCTACTATATTGGAAAAAAAAGAACTGTTAATTTATATATATCAATATACTAATTTATCTTTTATTTTATTTTCTTTATTTATTTGTTTATTTATTTATTTTTTTTTAACAGATGTATTATTATTTTAAAAAATATTGTATTTTTTTCTCTTTATTTATTTTATCTCTATTATATTGAAGAAAAAACAGAAAAAAAATTTAATTTATCTTTATCTTTATCGTATTTATTTATTTTATCTTTTCAAACAGATGCATTATTATTTTAAAATCATATATATTTGCTTTATGTTTATACAGTGGTGCATTGAAGAAAATAAATAAATGAAATGAGTGAAATGAATAAAGAACTTAATTTATCCTTATCAATATGTATTTTTAATTTTTTACTTATTTTATTATTATTTTTTTTATTTATTTAATTTTTTTTTAAATTATTTTAAACAGATGTATTATTATTTCAAAAGCGTATATATATATATATATATATATATATATATATATATATATATATATATATATATATATATACTTAAAAAATGTATTGTGAATAGCCTAGCCAGGCTCTATTTGTAAGGGGAACACCCCAAAGACAAATACAAAATATATTCTATTCTATATGAAATTTCAGTTTTTATAACTTTTCAGCGTTTTTGAGCTAAATATACCACACACATACATTTTTTTTCGGGACTCTGTTATTTGGACTCAGATGATTCTATGTGTATTTCCGTTGAAAACAAGATCGCAATACTTTCCCTTACTATATATTTCATGTATAGGTATGTGAGAGTACAAATAATACAAATGGAAATTAATATTTTTTCATTCACACCTCTTATGAAATTTACAATCAGCAAATATATGAAATCAATATAATAAAACTGTTTTACCTTTTTCTTCTTTTTTTTTTTTCAAATTTGTATTTAAAAGAGATTTTTAAAAAGCAAATGGTATCTAAAAATAAACAAAAGCAAAGAAAAAGTCCCTTTTAAGCTGGTTAGCCTTAATGCCTTGGCAGACAGCGACAGAGGCTATCTCCCTTATCGCTCCTTCAGATCTGCTTCTTCAGGCCCTCTCTCTCCAGCTCAATCTCCTCTTACAGGCTTAGCCTCTAAGTATATGTATATATATAACTTATGAGCTGCCAAAAATAAAACTTAAAAAAAAATAGGAAAAACGATACAGTAACTTGAAGGCTAGTATATTGAAATATCATATTTTTACTCTCACTTACTATATACGTGTAGTAAGGGGAAGTATTGCGATGGTGAAAATTTTCGAATTCCAGTTTTCAACGGAAATAGACATTTTAGGCCCCCCCGAGTCCAAATAACCAAGTCCCGCAAGAAGGTCTGCGTGTGTGTGTGTGTCCGTGTGTGGTAACTCCCGGGCGGAAACGTTAAGTCCTATGAAACTAAAATTTCATATTTAAGACAAATACGTCCGAGACGTTACAAAACCTTTTTCATCAAAATGAGCCTACCAGAAGAGCCACTTTATACCATGCATATTGCACCTTTTTTCGATTTTCTCGAAAACGGTTCGGACGATTTTGATTAAACTCGCTATATCGATGTAACATTTAATAGGCTTAAACGTCATGTAGGTTTCATTCCGATTAAAATGTTCTGATAAGACTTAACTGCCGATATTTTAAACTTTCTTCCTCTTAACTACCTTTAATTTTGTAGATTCTATAAAAAAATACTTTGTTATCTTGTTACCACCGATTAAACACAGGAAAATATATAAATTGAATGAATTCGATACCCAACTATAGAAAATAAAACTGAAAAAATATTTTTTTAATGCAATTTTTTGTTTTAAGAACAGTAATATACATGTAAGATATACCATTGGAAAGCTAAAGCTTTTAGAAAACATATTATTTCATACACAAGCTTTTATAAGTTGATAGAGAGTAATGAAGAGTCGATAATACTAAGTGATTATTTTAGATAACAATTTAACAGAGTTTTTCATAAAACACATGTTTCTATATTAATTCAATTTAATTAATTCTTTGATGGTTTCACTAATTTTTATTTCTAACTGTATTTGAAAATTCTTTAATCGATTTTTAAAACGGAGGTAAGTGAAAGTCGTGTGTTGCCCGCACCAGATTTTTAGCTATAATGATCAAAATATTCTTTTCAATTTCGATTTACTACGATTTAAATATTGAGTTTGATTTTTTCTTATTGATTTTTAAGTTCTTTAAAAACGTGATATAGAAATGTGGTTATTTTATTTGCGCAAGTCACTAAGTACGCATTTCAGTTTTGTCCCCAATGATACTAAAACATGTAATTCAGAAACTTCAATATAGTCATTAATGCAGTATAAAAAAATTTCTAAATTTTATTGCGAAAGGAATCGGATAAATTGGTTTAATAATAAAGAGATGTGAGACTTTTGCGCTTCCTGTGAAATACATAAATGCATAAACAAGGAGATGTTACATTGTACTGCTTGATATCAAAAATGTTTTTAATTTAATTCACAAAGGATACATGTCAAGACATACGCGTTGCATAATTTTGAAGGATAGCTCCACTTGATGCCTAAGGACGAAAGGTATTGTTGCGAACCAGAATGACAATTACGCAAATGCTCACGTCATTTCCACAAACAGTCTGTTGAATGGAGGATTCAACTTCATTAAATAGTGACGTAATCAACAATTATTTAATATTTTATAATAGCTTAACCTGTAATAGGTAATTATTTTTCTATTAAAAAACTTAAGTAACAGTAAAATTTTGGTTTATTATTTTCAAATTTCAAACAAAGAAACAGCGATTAATTACAAAAAACAAAACAAAAAACTATGACAAACAAATTGAAAAATACATATATAACTCAGTTATTTTAAAAGGTAGAGATGAAGGACTTATGAAATGTTTCATTAGATTCATCTTCGGGGTCCAAAGGCGTCCCAGCGTTTCTGACAGGTATGTCGAGTTGAAGTGGCTGAATCCAGTTTCCCGGTGAAAGTATTTCTTGGGAGTTTTTCTTTTTTGTACTTTTAATACCAAAAATACATCCTACATTCTTGACCTACTCATCCCTTGTTCATCGGTACATTCGTTTAATAAAAGATCCCATTCCATTAACCTATATATTCATTTTCATCAAACATCATCCTTTAAAAAATCATTTAGTTTGCGTGTCACATCGTTCTGGAATTCCATACCTACCTCTATACGCAAAGCACCTTCTTTAACTTCATTTAAAAGCAAACTGTTCATTCATCTTCTCAACCATCCATCTTCAGATTTATTGTAAACAAAACACTAGAATAGTGGTCAGCTGTCTCTCACCAGTGATGCGGCTGAGAGGGAGGCGCTGGGATCCTTTGGGCTCTGCTTGTCCTTCCACAAGTGGGGGGACAAGCCCCGTCCGGGGTTCCCGAGCTGATTGTAAATATTGTACATAGGTATGAATGTGACATATTTTGTTTATTTATTTGTTAACTTTATTTATTTGTATTTGTTTTGTCTACAAATTTTGTTATTGTATACGTTTATTTATTTTGATTTTATTTTATGCAATTTGACTTTCATTTTGTTTATATTGTAAATATTGTATGAATGAGATCCTGTAGCACTATTATTATTGTCTATTATGACAAATTGTAATATATACGAATAAAAAAAAAAAAAAAAAAAAAAAAAAAAAGAATAGTGGTCATGTTACATTTTAAAATGAGGACCACAACATATATGTAAACAATTTTTTAGATATATATTCTTCTTTCTTCTGGTTTTCTCGATGACCTTATTATACCATAAGAAGCACAATTGTAATATGTCCTCAGATACACATATATGATTATATAATTATAAACATATATGTATACTAAGTAATCGTATTTATTTATTTATTGGCATTATTTATTTATTTTTTAAAAATAATATTATATCTTAAGTTTGTATTTCTTTTATGTTTTTGTTTCTGTGCCAGACACAAGTCACAGTCTTGTACTTTTCTGTTATTCTTAGCGGACTGAAGGTCCAAGAATAAAATTTAATTACTTTTTTCCTTTCTTTAAATAAGTATTGCTTTAGAATCAGTAAAGCGCAATTAACCAAAAGAAAAAAAAATGAAACATTCCATGTATAAGTAACGGAGTTACATATTTTCGTAGATAGTGAATAAAGAATGTAAAGTTTTAGGAACAGTACACTGATATTTAAAATAAAACAATAAAAAACAAATTAAAAATTACTTTCCCTCAAAATTTGAGGCGTTACATTTCAAGATACACAGAACCTGAATAATAAATAAAAAAATCTTTTCGTCCGAAATGATAAATGTTTATTCATTTAATGTCACTTATTGCTACTACGGGTAATTAGTAGATGCTACAATGAGAGTCCTTGATTTCGACTATCCAGGTTTAATTAGGATAGGGATCTTTAACGAGTAAATCACATCGCACAGACTCGGAACCACCTTTTAACGTCCCCTCCGAAGGACGACATAACTAAGGGTTTTTATCTCCCATTAAATAATTCTAGGGCCAACTGCCGGTTTGAACCCGTGACCTTGGTCCTAGAAGGCTGTTATGCTACTCACTACACTACAGGTAACCCCCTAAACTTTCATATTATAGAGGTCCCAACCACACACACTTACAATACATTCGTTATTTTTTATTTAACAACCAAAATATTCACTTGAAATAATTTACATGGCAGAACAATCTTTGCAGGTCAGCTAGTAATAAATTTAAACAAATAATTTATATTTTAAAAAAAAAATGCCAGGAATTACATCATTGAGTGAGGAGGTGGCATGACTTAATAATTGGTCTGATAAATATCTGTATAGAGGCCCGTTTCCGCTGCATTAATCTAATTATGTGATTATATGCAACCAGGCACTAAAAAAAAAAGTATATTTTATTCGCCTTTATTATTCCACTGGTTATTAGTTTATTATTTTCAATAATTGACCTTTATAATTGACAATATCTGAAGGCCAAGATTTCCAAAAACGTAAAAATCTGATTGTTCAAGATAATAAATAAGGAAAACAAATTGAAATTTAGCTATTAAATAATTAAAAAATTTTAATTGTTAAAGAATTATTTAAATAGGATACACTTTATATTTAAATAGTTAGTTTTATCGGCTTTTCATCACTCTTTATCAACTATTACAAGCTTGTGTATAAGATCATATTTTTTCTAAAATCTTTAGCTTTCCAACGGTATATTGTACATCTATATTACTGCTCTTATGTTCAAAAACAAAAAAATGCTTTAAAAAAATATTTTTTCAGTTTTCTCCCTTGGTTGTTTATCAAATTCACTCAACTTGCATATATAGCTGTTAATTATCAATGATAACAAGATAATATAGTTATTTTTATTGAATCTACAGAATTAAAGGTACAGAATTAGAGGAAGAAAATTTAAAATATCGGCATTTAAGCCCAGTGGAACTATTTCAATCAGAATGAAACCTACATAATATTAAAGTACATTAAATTTTACATCGACATAGGGATTTTAATCAAAATGGTTAAAGCCGTTTATGAGAAAATCGTCAAAAGATGCTAAATGCATAGTATAAAGTAGATCTTCCGGTCAGCTAATTTTGATGAAAAAGATTCTGTCACATCTCGGACGTATAGTCGTCTTATATATGGCAGACACACAGACCTTTCTCTAGCGGGTCTTGGTCATTTGGACTCAGGGACCCTAAAACGTGTATATCCGTTGAAAACAGGAATTCGAAACTGTTCACGATCGCAATCCTTTTTTTTAATATATATTCCGTATATTGGTAAGTGAAAGTAAAAAGTTGAAAGTGGCATCCCGTAGAAAATTAAATTTTCTACAAAACGAAAAAGGAGCGGCGTAGTGAGTAGAGCGCTATTCTACTGTGTTCCGGGTCCTGGGTTCGAATCCCGGCTGTGGCGGAATATTATTTATTCTGTTATTTCAGCCGAAGGGGAGGGGTTAGGTGGAGACCCTCCTAGAGCACACCCAGCCTCTATAAAAGGTGGACCCCAAAAGGGGGAAAAACCTGGCGGCTGAGCGTGATCTTGGCCAAATCACGTCATTGCACGTCCGTTGGCCTAGAAACAGTACGAATCTCTACATGTACTGAACCCAAAACTCTTCATGGGTTGTAGTGGTACAGGTTTCCTTTTTTTTTTTTTTTTTTTACCAAAAAATGTATCATTGAAACCGGTCAAGAAATAACAGATATATAGCGTTTCTAAATTAGAAGTAGTGATGAGCCATTTCCTTTGAATCATTTATTGTTTTTCATTTTAGTTAATTTTCTATATCAGGTGTAGTAGTATGAAACCGGAATTCTTCCTTTAAA
Organism: Piezodorus guildinii; assembly: GCA_023052935.1. Taxonomy (NCBI): domain Eukaryota; kingdom Metazoa; phylum Arthropoda; class Insecta; order Hemiptera; family Pentatomidae; genus Piezodorus; species Piezodorus guildinii. The sequence goes on from JAJSOM010000034.1 coordinate 50,729, forward strand.
GAGAATCAGTTGTAGATCCATTTTCGTACCTAACGAAGTGTTGTTCGGCGAGTGCACGTCCTAATGATGCGAATAGATAATCAGACGAAGCCAAGTCTGGATAATAAGCTGCAAGCGCTAGTAATGCAACTGAACTCCTTGATCGTACCCCTGACCCGTTTTGCTGTGTGTGAGGGGGCATAACCATAAAGCAAAATTACTTTATTTTGCCCTTTTGCATATTTCGGTCGTTTTCCACGTATCGATCGATTCAAATCGATCATTTGGAGTTGGTAGCGATCAGTGTTAACTGTTTCGCCAGGTTTTATTAGCTTGTAATAAATTTTGGTGTTCGTACTCGTTATTGTAAAAAAAATATTTTATTTATTCAAAAGTTACAAAATATCGATAATAACACTTTAAAAGACAATAATGACAATCTTGATAATAACAATATGGCTATACTAGGTCTGACGTACCGTAATTACTGCGAGGACTTGAAGAGAGTGCGAGTGCGAGTGAGAGTGTGAGTGAGAGTGTCCTGGGAGAAGGGACAGGGTATATAAAGGTTAATAGGACTGCTGAATAAGATTCAAGGAATATGGTGTTATCTGCAGGTGCACTATGGCCTCATGGTGGCGTGACTCCTCCGTCCTTATGAGAGTGAAGCCCACTGAACTCTAAATTTAAGGATTTGGGACGGTTTGTCTATTCTGTAAATATTGAAACCAAGCTCTGGCTCTGCCATCAAAACATTCAGGTGGTTGAGGATGGGTACTTGGATTATCATTTGAAGGATTAGAACACAGTAATTTCAGTTTACAATACTGACGATAAAGATTATAACATAAAAGATATAAACATATTGCATAAAATATATAAGAAATAAATTGGGATACAGTTATATCATAAGGTTCTAATTCTTCTATTTCTATATTACTTAAGTCTATTTGTTGTAATTCCTCAAAAGTAAAATTTGTTGATACAATAGTTTTATTATTAACAGAATGATAGGAAATAAAAGGAATATTTACATTGTCAACATAAGAAAGTGGTACATTTATATTTACAAATTTCTCATTTTCATTAAGATTAAGGAGGCTAGTAGATGGTAGATGATACATTTGTGTGTTTGTTACACTAGTTGTTACATTGCTAATATTAAAGGTTAAATATTGGTGTAATGTGGGTATAAGTTTGATTATAGGGTTTGTTCTTATTTCTACAGCTTTACAATCATTTAATTCTATATTCTTACATAATTCTAAAATACATTTGTCCTTAATCTCTATCATGTCTTTACAGTAATGATGATTATTGAATTTAATACAATTTCCATTGTAAAACGAATTTTTAAATCTAATGATTAGTTGTTCTTTAATCTTTAGAGTAATGACTTTATTATTCCTTGTAACTGGATATGACATAGCATAATAAGTTGTTTTTGGCAATGATTTCAAAGGGATTTTAATAAAATAATAAATTAATCCTGTATCTGATAGGGAACAAAATGTGGAGCTAAGTAACCAGTTTAATTCTACATTTTCTGTGATTGGTTCTCCGAACGGTATGTTTAATTGTTCTAGTTCTCTAGTCGTTAATATGCTTGGATGGGTAATTCCTAATTTACATTGTTCTAAGGAAAATTCTATATCATTTAATTGATTTTCTACTAAATCTAATACGGCTAATAAATCATGATACATTAACTTAGTAAGAGCTAAATCTGTAAAATTATTTATTTTTTCTATACTATCCTTATATTTATTTAAAACAATTATTTCTTTATTAAGTTTAGATGTTAATTCTTTATTTAATCCTAATCTAACATTTCATTATGCTCTATGTGATACATATTTCTCTCGATTTTATTTAAAATATTATCATACTTTTCTTTGTCATCGGCGTCCATATTGCCGGTGAGCCAACTAATAGCATTGCCTAGTCCGTTAATTAAACCTCTTTTTGATCGGTTATTCCGATTTATATTTACAATATGATTAATTTTTTCTAATATCTTGTTATATTTTTGTTCAATAATTATGCAAAGTTTTATATTCATTACTAATTGTTAATACGTCAATGCTAATCTTAAGGGTTTGAATTTCTCTTGTTAAATTTGTAAGATTCTTATAATGTAAAAATGTGTACCAATCTTCAATTATAAAAGATGGATTAATTTGTACGATGGATGCTCCTGGTCCGTCAGATAAATCTTGTATTAGCAGGGTCTGTATCTGAACCGTAAACGCTGCGATCAGAAGATACTTGAAACAATTCGTCGTCGAACTCAAAGTCATCTTGGCTGACTCCTGTAACATTAGACGTTTCTATTTCTTTTATGACATTCTCAATATCTTCATCAGTTATTTCTGGGTTTTTTTGACTTGTACTAGGTTTATTATTATTATTATTTGATTTCTTTTTCTTGGTGACTTTTTTCGGTCGTTTGACTTGATCAGGGTGGAGTTTTTTCTTTCTACCTTTATTTCTATTTTGAAATCTTTTATCAACATACTTTCCTTTTTCGTATTTAGGATCTATTTTCTTTTTCTGTTGTCTCTTTATATACACATCTTCCGGGATTTCTATGTCTTCTCTATTTTCATTTAACTTGCCTATTTTTCTCTCTTTATTTTGTTCTATACCTTTCTTAGTTATTTCGAAAAGCTGCTTCATTTTCCGATGGTACTCATGAACAAGATATTCTTTTATTTCCGGGGATTCATTATAAGTTTCATTAGTGATACCGAAAGTTATTTCGTTAGGGGTCATTTTAAGATCTTGATTAAGGGAATTAATATATGCTGTCGTTGCTTGCTCTAACTTATCTTCCTCTTTATCATCTTTGTTTTCTATGTTTATAAGTCTTAAAATTTCTAATAACGAAGAGCTTGCTCGGTTAAGCAATCCAAGAGAGTTAGGGTGATTGGGGGTAGTATAATGTAATTCAATATTTAAGTAGTTTAGAAAATCTTTAAACAAGTTATTGTCGAATTCTCTTCCGTTGTCACATGATATTTTTTGGGGTTTTGGAAAATATGCTAAATATTTTTTCAATACTTTCATGCTTTCTATGGCATTATAACTCGTTGCGTAATAAGAAAATATTCTTTTGGAAAAAGTATCTACTATTAAGTAAATGTAATAATTACTCATGTGTAAGGTATCAATCATTAAATCTGTAAAGGGTTTCTCAGGTGTGGGAGTAATTTTAAATTTTTGTTTTATAGGTCTTCTATCGTATTTGCCTTTTCCACATGTGTCACATTTGTTTATAATTTCTGTGATATGATCTTTCATATTGGGCCAATAAAATTTGGTTTTCAAAACTAAATATGTTTCATTTATACCTCTGTGGCATGTCTTGGCGATATGATAATCAAGGATAAGTAATTTCTGGTCTTCCGTGTTCTTTACATCTGGCAATAGTTTATAATATCTTTTAATTCTATTTGTGGGAAATTTTTCTCTAATGAGTGATGCAACTTTATTAAATAATGCATTATACCAATTATTTTCACTTTCTATAGAATCTGATATGGGTGAGCAGTATATGCCGTAAGTTATATTTGGTCTTAAGATTTCTAAAAGTTTTTCTTCTATTTCAAAATCTTTTTCATGATAAGGCCAAGTAAATTCAATTGTTGTTCTTTGCTTATTATTGAATATTGTTTCGCGTTGAATTTTCGCGTGTCCCTTTTTTATTATTATTTGATTTTTCTCAACATTTACTGGTCTAGATTTATCATCAACTATTAAGATTCTGTTATCGGAGGATTCTGTGGAGTGCTGCGTTGCTAAAGAAGATATATCATCTTGAATTATTTCTTGGTGTTCACCATTATTATTTTCTTCTATGTTTTCATCATTATTAATTCCTTCTAAGTTTTCATTGTTAGCTTCTTCTTGGGTTTCTTCTATTCCCATTTCTTGTAATAAATCTACGATTTCTTGTGAATAGTTATTAGGAGAATTTTCTGTATGAAAAATATCAAATTCTGGTTCTTTTAATTTCCTTTCTTCAATAGGGTAACGGGATAAATGATCGGCGACTTTATTAGCCTTTCCTTCAATGTATTTTATGTCATATTCGAAATCTTCTAACAATAATTTCCATCTAATTAATCTGGCGTTCTGTTTTTACACGTTCTTAAATATTCTAAAGGTTTGTGATCTGAATATATGAAAAATTTTCTACCGTATAAGTTTTATTTATAATAACTTTTATTTATTTAGAAATAATACAATCTGCCACAATCTTGGGCAATAAGTATTAGTGATATTAGAGTTCATTCATTCCTTATGTACACAAAATAAAGAAATAAAAATAAATGAATACAAAATAAATAAAATATAAAGAAGAATAAATAACCGTAAATAAAGATAAAAAGAAAATAAAAGAAATAAATAATAATAATCTTGGTCACATTCATACTTATATATACAATATTTACATACTGCCCCTGGGAACTCCGAATTAAACCCCGACGCCCACAAGTGGGTGTTGGGGCCCAAGGCTAGGAGATCCCAGCGCCTCTCAGTCAGTCGCGTCACCGGTCTAATAAGCCAGTGGAGACTGAGAGAGGGCGCTAGAGCCACAGACTCTCAGGCGTGAGTGGAGAAGCTGGCCATTGCCAACACTCAGCATTGCTTAGTTATAAGAGATCTCTAGGCCACTGCCGTTTCAACCTACGAGGAGGGTTATAGGGATGGCTGGAGCTAGATAGGGATTGGGATAAAGGATTAGGAAGGTGAGTTAGCCTCTGGTGGAAGTTTAGGAATTTAGATGGGATTAAATCGAGGACAAATGGGATATTCAGATCATTGTGTAAGGTCTTGTTTGTAACATAATAGGGAGCATTGACTATTGTTCTAAGGACTTTGGACTGAAAGGATTGGATACGCCTGATGTTCGAAAATTTAGTTGTCCCCCACAGTTCGAGTCCGTAGGTCCATATCGGTTTTAGAATCGTCTTGTAAATTAATAGTTTATTAGCAACAGAAAGTTTTGATGTTCTGTTTAGTAGTCTATATAGTTGGCCGTATCGTCTGTTGAGTTCTTGTCGTTTAAGTCGAGTGTGTGGGTTCCACGTTAGTCTTTTGTCTAGTAAGAATCCCAGATACCGGACTGTGTCAAAGCAGGGAAGGGGTATGGAGTTAAAATTGACTTGTGGACAGGATCTGCGGCGAAGGGTAAAGGTGATGTGCTTACATTTGGATTCATTAATTTTGATACGCCAATTAGCGCACCAAAATTCAATCAAGGATAGATGTCTTTGTAGATAGGAAGATGCAATTTCGGGATCTGATTGGGTTGATAAAATGGCAGTATCGTCGGCAAAGGTTGCTAAGAAGGTATCAGGATCCGTAGGTATGTCAGCTGTAAATAGGAGATAGAGGACAGGACCTAGGACACTGCCTTGAGGTACACCAGCCTCGATCAGGTAACTATTGGAAAATTCTGAACCAGAGCGGACTCTGAAGGAACGGTTTGAAAGGTAGGATTGTAGGATTAGATATAAGGATTGGGGTAAATGGGTTTTTAGTTTGAAAAGCAAGCCATCGTGCCAGACCCGGTCGAATGCCTGAGCAACGTCCAGAAAGGCACCAGTGCAATATTGCTTGTTTTCAAGTGCAAAGGATATATGGTCAACCACTCGTAGGCCTTGTTGTACAGTGGAGTGCTGTGAGCGGAATCCGAACTGGTGGAAAGGAATTTCAATTAACTGTAGGATACGCTTGAGAAGGATTTTTTCAAAGATTTTTGAAAGGATCGGAAGGAGACTAATAGGCCTATAGGATGAGGTGTTGTTGGGAGGTTTACCAGGTTTGGGAAAAAGGAGAATGATGGAGTGTTTCCACACCAAAGGAAAGTGGGTTGTACGGAGGATACTATTATAGAGGTAGGTAAGGAATATAATTGCTTTTGGGGCAGTTGACGAAGGATCTTAGAATTGAGGAGGTCATAGCCAGGAGCTTTTCGAGGTTTTAGTTTCTTTATAAGGAATTTGACCTCAGAGGGGTTAATAGCTTTAGGGGGTGGAGAGAGAGGAATTGGAGAGGAGAGGAATTCCTTTACGTTAGCTGTATGGGCAGGATTGAGCTCGGGGTGTGGGATAAAAACTTTAGAAAGGTATTTGGCAAATTCTTCCGCTCTAGTCTCATCCGACGAAGCCCAGGATCCATCTTCACGTCGGATGGGATGGGAGATGAATTGGTATTTAAGAACTTTTTTGGTTACTTTCCAGAGGGAATTGTCGCAGATAGATAGTGAAGAAAGATAGGAATTGTAGGATTGGGATCGGAAGGTATCTAATTTCTTTTTAGCTAATTTGGTGTAATAATTGTAGTATTTACGATCGTCTGGGTGCCTGGTTCTTTGCCAGAGGGTTCTAGAGCGTCGTTTGGTATGGATTAGATCTAGGAGGTTTTGGGGTATAGGATTCTTCTGGTAGTATTTTGGGGAAGGAGAAGGTGAAGATGCATTCCAGGCTGCTTGTTGGATAAGGGTAGTAAAGGAATCAACTGCATCGTCAAGATCTTGTGGAGATTTGAGGGATACTCTGAGGTCTATTCCATCCGTTATTATTTCGCGGAAGAGGTTCCAATTAACTGGGCCTCTTAGGAATGATGGTGGAGGGAGTTTCGGAATAGGAGATAATGAGAGAGTCAGGGTAAGAGGGCTATGATCGGAGGAAAGGTCATCGAGCCGGGAAACGGAATGATTTAAAGGTCCTAGCCCTTTGTGGATAAAATAATCAAGGAGGTCGGGGTTACGGTGAAGATCAGTAGGCCAATAGGTAGGGGAATCGGGGGAGAGGATATTACAGTGAGTGGAATAGAGTGCAGACAGCAATGTTCGCCCGCGAGAATTTGTAGTTCTGGCTCCCCATTGCTGGTGTTTGGCATTTAAGTCCGCACCTATGAGGAAATGATGCCCTAAGGAATTAAGGAATAAATTAAATTGGATTTCGGAAATAGGTATTTTTGGAGGAGAGTATGCTGCAACTACTGTTATAGGAAAATGACGGGTTTGTATAATTACAGCAGTGGTTTGGAGGAAGTTATGGACTGGTAAGGGTAATAAATTATGGGAGAGGGAGCGATGGATGATGACAGCAGTGCCGGCATGAGCTGTTCCATCGGGATGGTCAGTTCGGTATATTTGGTAGTCTGGGATGTTGAATGATCGTTTGTTAGTTAGTCGTGTTTCAGTGATAAGAGCTACGTCAATACGTTTGTCGTGTAGTAATAAAGTTAGTTCATTAATATGATTTCGAACACCATTCGCATTCCAGAGGAGAATGGAAATGGAGTTGGATGGAATCATTTAGGGCTTTTTCAAGGCAGGAATTAAATTTGATACTAGGTTTGTTAGGACTGATATCAGAGGCATAACTATTGATTTTATTTCTGAGATGAATGATGTCATTAAACTGGTGAGGTCTGTGACATTTGATGGAGGAGGGATAGGAGAAATTTGATGCTGGGGAAGTTTTTGAGAATTAAAATTTTGAGGTGGTTGAGATTCAGGTTCGGGATGCTTGAGGGTATGTTGAACCGGCGTGGCCTCACACTGAGTAGACTGGTCACCACCACCAAGTTGTTGGGCGAACGAAACTGTCGGGTCGACGAATTTTGATGGGTTTCTCCTCGGTCTAGTCTCCTCTTGGCGCTGGGGCTTCAGAAATCTTGACTTGAGATTTTTGTAAATCTCGCAGCCTTTGTAATTCGCCGGATGTCCCTTGTGGCACAGAGCGCAAACTGCTGGGATTATCCGAGATTTATTGCACTGCTCAGACTTGTGCTGTTCACCACATTTAACACAGCGCGGTATGTGGTGGCAATACGTTTTCGTGTGGCCGTATGCTTGACAATTGTGGCATTGTATAATGTCTCTTTTTACATAGGGCTTTTCAATCTTTACTCTCGTGTAATAGAGTTTTTCCAATTCATAAATTTTTTCTACTCCTGGAGACGGTTCTAAGTCCACAAAAAATAGAGGTAAAGGAATTTTACTCCTGTCACCTGATTCTTCTATAATATCTTTCATGACATTAGTTATCTGACGCACTTTGAACCCAAGAGACGTCAGTTCTTGCTTTATTTCCTCAGCTGGTGTAGAGGGGTGTAAATTTCTTATTACCACCCTTAATGCCCTCTCCTCTCTTAGCTGATACGTGTGAAAATCAGCTTTTGTTTCAGTAAGATATTTTACTATTTTGCGGTACACATCAGCTGAATCGGGTGATATTTTTGTGTCATTGATACGCGTAAGACATGTGTAGCTTTTGTTATCAATGATTTTATTTAATTGGGTGCATAGTAGTTGAAAATTTCTTATATTTTTAACAAATATGGGAGGAGGGCGGGGATCTCTCGGTGTAGATTCTGATTCCATGACCTCTTTCTCGATATGGAGTACTTGGTAGGGGTTAGGAGTAAAAAAGGGAGATTCCTCAGTCATCCCTTGCGATGAAGTCCCGGGTTGTGGATCCTGTTCGTTAGAAGCAGCTGATGAGGGGGGCGTAGGGCGTTTGTTATTACGTCTTTGCCTTTGCTTGACCGGGGAAGCAGAAGAGCCAGCTGACCTGGAGCGTTTAATGCTTGCCTTTCCCGCCATGACTTGGTGATAGTATCTCATTGATACATAAAAATAAAAAAATAAATAAAAAATAAAACAAAAAAAAATACGTCCGCGCGACCTTGACCTTGTTGTCCGGAGCGCGACGTGGCCCCTCCAGGGGTCAGTGGAAGACTGGCAAGCTGAGGAAGCTGAGTGGGGATCGCAATATGGCGAAAAAGATAAGGCTTCTCAGCTCTACTTCATACGACAACTAAGTAATCGTAAATATTACTACTTACAGTCAGTAGGATTAGTCCATTGTTGACAACGAATGTTGTTGCACAATCACTAATTGTTTATATGTAATAAAAACAATTATTACACACTAAAAACTGTTCATAAAGAAGAGACGATATAAAGACGTATGTTAATGAACTAGCGCAAGCGCAGAACTCTACCGTATAAGTAGGGTCGAAAATGATTGCAAGCCCAAATAATGGCTAAACATTCCTTTTCCGTTGTTGAGTAATTTTGTTCTGCTTTATTAAGTGTTCTGGATGCAAAACATACAGGGAGTTCTTTTCCATCTTTCTTCTGTGCTAATACTGCACCAATGGCGAAATTACTTGCGTCAGTTGTTAAGAAAAAGTCCTGATTGAAATCTGGAATTTGCAAAATGGGGCTACTACATACAAGTTGTTTCAATTTCTCAAAAGCGTTTTCATATAACTCTGGTTTGATTTCTTTTTGATCTTTTCGAAGACATCTCGTTAATGGGGAAGCTATCTTTGCGTAATTTGGTATCATTTTCCTATAGAAACCAGTCAATCCTAAAAAGCTTTTAATTTCTTTTTCATTTTTAGGGAGTTTAAAATCTTTTACTGCTTTTATCTTTTCTGGATTAGGTTCTATGCCGCGTTCGCTGATAATATGTCCGAGGAATAACAATTCTTTCTTGCAAAATTCTGTCTTATCGAGCTGAATCTTTAAGTTATGTTTTTCTAACTTTTTAAGAGTTTCTTCTAAATGTTTCCAATGATCTTTGTAATTTTCAGAAAAAATTATAATATCGTCCATATAGACTAAAACGTTAATAGAATCTGAAAAAATGATATTCATGGCTCTTTGAAACGTTGCTGGGGCATTACTGAGTCCAAATGGCATGCGAAGGAATTCAAAGTGCCCTTGATCTGTGGAAAATGCTGTTTTTGGGATAGAACTTTCTTCGACTTTTATTTGATGGAAGCCTGAGCAAAGGTCCATTGCTGTAAATATCGTCGCTTTTCCTAATTTGCCTAAAAGGTCTTCAATATTAGGAATGGGGAATTTATCCGGGGTTGTTTCTCGATTTAATTTCCTGTAATCAATCACCATTCGTATTTTTCTTTTTCCTGATGCGTCTGGCTTTTTCGGGACAATCCAAACGGGAGAATTGTAAGGGGAATTGCTGGGTCTTATTATTTTGGATTCTAACATCTTTTTAATTTCTTCCTTAATATTTTCTTTGAATTGGTGGGGATATCTGTAATTTTTCGAATATATCGGGTCTTCGGTTTTTGTTTTAATCTTATGCTCCAATAAATCAGTGGCTGAAAGGGGATCATTTTCAGTCTTAAATACTGATGGATATTTCGATAATAATTTAATTAAATTTGATTTTTCTTGAGGAGGTATATGGTCGGTTCTGATTAGTTGGGGGATTTGTTTTATTATTTCATGGTTTCCTTTTTTATTAGAATCTGTTAATTCTACTTCTTCTTTTTGCAAATAGTATAAAGGTAAATATATGGTTTCGTTAACTTTACTGTCGATTATTATATTTTGATCATAGATGCCAGGTTTAATTTTAATCTTATCATCTTCATAGTCAATAAAATATAGATTTTTATTTTGTTCTACTTTTATCTGATTTTCGCCTTCTTTCAAAACTAACTTTAAAACTTCGTCTTCCATAATAAAATCAAACTCTGTATAGCGAGTTTTTATTTTGTTGGTTTCGAAATCGATATTAAATTTCATTTCCCTCATTGTCTCATTTCCTAGTAGTATTTCGTAATTGGGACTGAAATTAAATAGATAAAATTTTATTTTTTCGGGGTTTTTAAGAAAATTATTTCTGCAATAAACTGAAATAGATTCCGTGCCAAGTTCTTCTCCGGTTGCTGTTTTTATTGTAAAATTTTCTTTTTCTCTTTCAACATCTGGTGGTACAATGTCTGGTCTTATATAATTCTTCCAAGATCCGGTATCAATAAGCCATTTACGATTCGCGTGGTCTTTAACATAAGGCAGTTGGCTTTTATTCTCTTCTTTTATGTGTTTTGATTGTCTGGCGGGCCTTTCTCTAAAAAAGAATTATTTGGATCTAATTTTTCTAATTTCTCTCTTAATTCTCTGATTTCTTGGTCTTTCGGGTCTTCTTGCTGAATTTGGAAATTAGGCTGTTTCGGTTTATTCCCGAATGCGCTAACTGTTCTCATGGATACAGTTGGATTTTCATCTTTCTTATTATTATTATAATTTTGATTCCGGTATCGACCTGAACCGTTGAAATACCTTTGTTGTTCTTGACGGGGCGATTGTTGGTAATAATTATTATTATTATTATTCTGCCGGTAGTCTTGTGGAGGTTCTTGTTGTCGATATTGATGCTCTTGTCTTTGATTATGTGGGTTATACGGGTTATTGGGATTTTGCCAATTATTAAATCGTTTGTGATGTTTTTTATCGAACTTTTTCTTATGGTCGAAGCCTCTTTTGTAATCATGTTCTCCGGGTCTTCTCATATTTCCCGAATTTATGAGGTCATCGAAGAGTAGATGGTTCTCATTCTGAATTAAATTTCTCAAATCATCTAATGTTCTTAACTTTTCTGCTTTAGTCATAAGATATGTTCTTATGTGAAGGGGCATGTTAGTGTAAAAAAAATAAAGAATACTTTTCTCTAATGCGCTTATAATTGTTTCTCTATTTGGTGTGTTTTCTATCCGATGTTTAGAAATTATTAAAGTGCGGATCTTATCAATTCTTTGAAGGAAATCAAGAGGGTGTTCCTTATGATGTATTTTGTTATTAAATAATTCATGCGATAATTGTTCAATTGAGCGGCTGTCTCTGAAGGTTCTTTCGAGATAATTTAGTAATTCTTCAACACGACTAAATTCGCACGTTGTATTTATATAATCAGCTTCATCCGTAAGTTTTGCTAAAAGTTTACTTAATAATCTTTGTTCGTTTAGTTCCTTAAACGAGTTGTCCGGTTTACACACGATTTGGTAAACTTGTCTACAAACTGTCACGAATTTTAACAGATTGTGTGGATTTCCATTAAAATTAGGGATATGATCGTAGTCTGCCGATTTAATTTGAAAGCTTGCCATATTTGTAGTTAATGTTAAATTATTTACTCGCAGGATTAAAGAATTTAAATAATCATCAGACATAAAATTACAATAGTAAAGGAAATTAACTTACAAAAATTGAGTACGCTGTCAAAATAATCTTCGACGGGGTGTGAAGATCTGTCCTTGAGCTGGATACCTGACGACAGTGAAGTCCGGCCAAGGTTGAGTGCAGATAAGAGACTTTGCCTGCGTTGCGAGATGCTCGGGGTGAGTGAACTCGTCCAGAATCTGAAGATCTCGAAGTTGGTAGTCCTCGGTAGGTAAGCCAAAATCTTGAGTCTTCACAGGTGAGGAATCCTAGGCGGTAGTCCTAATTCTGGATTTGCGGAAAAAGTTCGGATCTGCGGAAACTCGGTTCTTAAAACTGCGATAAAAATATGCAGTCCCTATTTTTGGGCGCCAATTTTGGTGTTCGTACTCGTTATTGTAAAAAAAATATTTTATTTATTCAAAAGTTACAAAATATCGATAATAACACTTTAAAAGACAATAATGACAATCTTGATAATAACAATATGGCTATACTAGGTCTGACGTACCGTAATTACTGCGAGGACTTGAAGAGAGTGCGAGTGCGAGTGAGAGTGTGAGTGAGAGTGTCCTGGGAGAAGGGACAGGGTATATAAAGGTTAATAGGACTGCTGAATAAGATTCAAGGAATATGGTGTTATCTGCAGGTGCACTATGGCCTCATGGTGGCGTGACTATATATTATACCCTTTTGATCCCAACAAACGCACAGCATTGTTTTATTTCCTGATTTTGATGGTTCGCCTGGATTCACCTATGATTTACGACACTTAAGATTCTGAAAATATATCGAATTTTCATCACCTGTCACTATTCGACGAAGAAATGATTTTCCTTTATACCTGACAAGCAGCATTTGACTAGTGGTTTTTCCAATTTGTTGCTGTCCATTCAGTCCATGTGGTACCCATTTTCCACTTTCTGAATCTTTTCCATAGCTTTTAGACGAAGAGATACTGCTTGTACTTAGATAGTTCTTGATGAGTCTGTGTATCGTCTTCATCCAATAAGGCTTGCAAGTCTTGTCTTCAAACTTTTTCGGTAGTTTTCCACGCTCCTCCTTTCTCACGTCAAAATCACCACTTTTAATTTTTTTATAACCACTTAAAGCATTGAGTTTTGCCAAGAGCATGTTCACCGTATGTTTTGACAAGCATTCTATGCGATTCCGCAGCAGTTTTATTCAAATGGTAGTAGAAAACCTACATTCACGACATTTACATTAACGACCTCCCTCTCCTTATTCACCACTCTAAATACCACCTCTTTGCTGACAATTTCCAAATATACCTTTCCTTCCCACCTTCCGACCTATTACTAGCTACAATAAGACTATAGGAGAACTTAAATCGAATAAGTCACTGTTCTGTAGTCAATAAGTTAAAACTAAATGCTAAAAAAACAAAAGAAATAGGTTCCCATAACCTCCTGAAAACTGTTCCACATATCCCAACCCTTTAACTAAATAGTAATCCTATAAAGTTCCACCCGAGTGTCAGGAATCTGGAACTAACCTTCGACCAAACTCTATCCTTCAAAAATCATATTTCCGAAATCTCCCGCCGTACCTTTTCAACCTTAAAGCGACTGTATTCCCTCCGTCACCTATTCCCGCTTTAAACCCGAAAACTCCTCGTTACCTCTCTAATATTTCATTTAGACTATTGCTGTACGTTATACGACAGTGTTTCTGGGGATCTCGAGGTAAAAATAAAACGCTTAATTAATTGCTTTGTCCGATTCATCTTCGGGGTCCCTAGATACACTTCCGTATCTCATTTTTATGGCTAGTTAAAGTGGCTTTACCCTTCCAATCGTCGCAAGTATTTCCTCGCAACATTCCTTTACCAAGTTATCCAACCCCGCTGCCCATCATACATTCTTGAGCTCATACAATTCAAATCCTCTGTCCATCCCCGTTGTACACGCTCCAGGCCTTCAGATCAGTCACTCCAACTCTCTACCTTCAAATAGAGAATATTTAATCACTTAATGAATATCCAGGCTCAGTAGAATTGTAAATAAGTTTTTTAAATTTTATTTTGTTATGGCTGTCGTTTTCTTTACATTTAAATATGTCTGGTTTATATTATTAATTCTTAACATTACACACTTAAATAAGCACACCTTAACTTCCTTTTGGTTAATTATTTATATTATTTTATAATTGTTTACATCATTTATCATCGTTTCGGGGTTCTTTCCCCATTTTCAAGATTTTTTTTAAAACAATTATATATATATATATATATATATATATATATATATATATAATATATATATAAAAATCATTATTTCCCTTTATAGCTTACTGCTATTCGTCTACATGGTTGTTCATTGTAGACGAATAGCAGTAAGCTATAATTAAGTGCTCATTTAAGTGTGTAATATTCAGAAAAAACATCCTGAAAAAATTAAAAAAAGAAAAGAAACTTAATTCTTAACTTTTTTTTATGTATTTAATATACTTAAGACTCTAAAGCACACTTTGTATATTCTGTATATTTTATTCTGAATGGACATGTCCCGGGATAATAAAAAATATATTCATTTAAAAACCAATGCTGTCCGCAAATCATAGTTCGTAGGCACAAAACTCGACATGTTTGAGGTTATAGAAAAGTATACCGGTGTATGAAACTTAGGTTATTGTGTGTTAAAAAATTTCGTCAGCTGTTAGAGGGAGAAGATGGCGCTACAGAAGCGGTATTACGGTCTTTAAACTAATAGAGAGCATCACGTGCAGGGAAATTCCGGTTTCATACTTCTACACCTGGTTATAAACAGTAATAGTCTAATACAGTTATTTAGGAATAATAAATGTCAAGATGAAAAGACAGACTCTGAAAGTACTATACTCACTTTTATCAAAATCATCAAAATTAAAAATTAGACAGAAACTGAATACATACACATACCTTCTTAATCCAATATGGAATTACGCTTCACAGATTTTTGGTTCAGCAAAAAATACTTACAAAAACTGCAATAATTTCAATCCAAAATTTTAATACTCATAACGACAGCTCCTTGGTAAGTAGACAACAGAACCCTACATACGGACTTACAGCAACCAACAGTTGACCAACATATACAAACACTCTATTATCGTTTTCACAGTAAACTTAACGGACACGACAATAGACTGATTAACGACATGTCAGTAGCTGAAATGCCAGTCAGAAGAAGGCTAAAGAGAAGCTGGATGAGGGACCTCCTCTGCTAGATTAAAGCCTTGGAAGGGGTGCTGCTGGGCACTTTACTTCCCCATGCCTACCATTCCTGATCTAACAATTGTCCAGCACATTTGCTGATTGTCAGACAGCTTCTGATAGGTGTGAATAAACATATGAAGAGAAAAAATAAATAAATAAACGATTGTGTAATATTTTGCAGCGTTTTTATTAATGTATGGTGAATTAGGTTGGATAAAGGGTCTCTTTGAACAATAATGTAATGTCGTTATTCGAAGGTATTAACTGCTCTTGATTCTTGTTGAGTCTGTTCTAATAAATTTAGAATTTTAACGATTAAAACTATTTTTCTAATATCCCCTAAAGTTATTTTCAAAGTTTAAATCCTGTGCGAATTTCTAAGTATGATTTATATTTTAGATGGTGGGAGAAGATATTGTATCTATCCATTAGTGCTCCAGGGTATTCTATCCTCAGGCCTGAAGTGAGATGGATGGCTCTTACTTTTTTATTCCTTTTATTTAGTTTCTGAAACTGCGGCCAACGATCTAAGAGATAATATTTCTTAGTGTTTTAATCGTTTAAACACATTTTGTCAACCTCTTAGCTTAAAATAAAATGCATGCGTTTAAACAAATAAAAACTAAAATAATTCGTTTTATTTTTTTATTATATCCACTTATCTATACGCAAAATATCGTAATAATCGTAAGCGGAAGTGAAAATATTCGAATTCGAGTTTTCAACGGAAATACGCGTTTTAGGGTTCCTTAAATCATAATATTGGAGTAACCTCAAAACTCAAATAGAAAAAATGATTTTTTAAATAAATAAAAATCGGAGCATTAGTTATAAAAATTTATTAAAATATACGGGTAATAAAAACGTTTTCGGTATAAATAAATATTTACAATCGATTAACAAACGAATTTGATAATATGCTCATTGTGATAGATTTCACTAATAAAATATTATATATAAAATGGCTGTATGGTGTATGCCAATGCCATCCATTCGTGGAAAAAAAAAAAAAAAAATCCAAATAACGAAGTTTTTCGGAAATATCTTTGTCTGGTGAGTTTAGTACGAAAATGAGACGTTCAACGAAACAAAAATTTCATAATTTAGCAAACTATACGCTCGAGATGTTACAGCAACTTTTTCATCAAATTCGGCGTACAGAAGAGCCACTTTACATCATGCATTTTGTACCTTTTTACGATTTTCTTAAAAACGGCAGAAACGATTTTAATCAAACTCACTATATCGAAGGAAATTTATTGGGCTTTAATACCACACAGTTTCATTATGATTTAATGTAATAGTGTGACAGGGCGTAAATGCCGATTTTTTAAATTTTATTCATTTAAGGTACCTTTAATTTTGCAGATTTAAAATAAAAATTAATTAACGTTATTAATAAATAACTTGTAAATAAATATATAATTTGGAGGAATTCGATTTCTAACTAAAGGAGAAAAGAGTAAAAATATTTTTAAAAAAATAATATTTGAACATAAAAACAGAAACATAGATGTAGAATATACAGTTGGAAAGCTAAAGAGTTTAGAAAAAATATTATCTTACAAACTAAATTGTAAAATTCATGAATAGTGATAAAAAGGATATAAAACTGAGTATTGTAGATAATCAGATTATGGATTATTTAATAAATACCCATTGAAACTCAACGTAATTATTGAAATCACCATCGTTTTCGTTTTTTTATTGAAATAACCAGTAAAAAACGGTAGGAACTTGTTTAACAACCCAATAGTTCTGAATTTACTTAAATTTTATGACTATATTATGATGTAATACGTCAATGTAACGGTGCACAAGACGTAACATATCGCAAGTATATGTAAACTTATACCTTATAGAAAGTATAACTTATACCTTACACTGTGGCATTTATCAGTATATACAGACCATTAAGTTCCTACAAAATTATTATACAAACTCCACCATAATTCTTTCGGTACTATGGAAATTCTTTTAGAGAAAAATTTAATTAATCAAATAACATCCATACATATACAAAATATGCATTTATACTTAATCTAAGAACCCATTATATCTAGCATTAAGGGTAAAATTGGACTTAATGAAATCTCAGCTCTTTTTCTCGTTGGTGACCTGGAAAATATCATGATTCCGACTCCTAATTTTATTTTGGAATAGATTTGCTGCCAACTCAGCCTTTGAAGTAGGCTATCTGAAAAATTAATTTATAGGAAAGAACAAAATTAGAGTTATATTTTGTGAATAAAAGATTATCAGGACGCTAACCACTCATAGGATTCCGCTAAAAATCTCTTTTGATGCTATAAAGATACTACTCATGGATTCATCTCTTGGATTTATTTCAGCGAATTAAGGCGATCCCACAAAATTTCTTATTACCTTCATAAGTAATAGATTTTATCCTGAGTACAAAAAAGAAAATCTGTTGCGCAGAACACACAACATTCGCTTAGCTCCCATCTTGAAATAATATTCAAATAAATCTAAGTTGTATAAAAGAATTATATTATTGCTGTTCATAAAGAAAACAACTAATTTTTCATAGGTTAGATAATATAACATTAAAACTTATTATCTGCAATAATCACTTTTGTCACTCTGCATCACGTCCTACAATGTATTACTAAACTCGTTAGCTTTCCAACGATACATTATATATCAATATATATTAATATTCGTTTTTGTGCAAAAAAAAACCTCGCGCGGATCTCATTACCGCGTATGGGGAGCGTCCCACGGGTGGCGGATGTGGGGATGGTCGGTGGAATTTCCTCGGAAGCTCCTCCCGGCTAAGTCCGATGGACTCGCTGACCAACAATGAGAGCGGCCCCCCAGGCTTGCTGGAGGGTGTGACGTAGGTTCGAACGCCCTACTCACATATTTTAGTTCACAAAATATCACCAAAAGTCATGGATTCCTCTGAGGTAAAACGCTCATTATCCGGAGGTAAACTAGTCCCCCGTTCGGGTCTCCGGGTGGGGACTGCTTCAGGGGAATCATGGCGCAAGATGAAAATTAGAGATCTAACAATAGGGACGTGGAACGTTAGAAGTTTAAATACGGCAGGTGGGTTAAAGTCGGTCGCGAATGAAGTTAAGGGGTACCATTTAGATATCGTTGCATTACAAGAGGTTCGCTGGCCAGGGGAGGGTTCGTTAACAGAAGGAAAGTATACTATTTGGTACGGGGGGAGCGTTAATTATTGTCTAGGTACCGGGTTTCTGATTAGGAATAGATTTCTTTCCGCATTACGGGACGTACAGTTCTTTAGTGAAAGAATATCGGTTGCTATATTTCAAGGGCGTTGGTTTAAAATCGCGTTTATAAACATTCATTCTCCCACCGAAGACAGTGATGATGAAGTAAAATGCGAATTTTATGATAAACTAGAGTCGGTTTACGATAAGTTACCGCGAAATTACATTAAGATAATACTAGGCGACGCGAACGCAAAGGTTGGAAGGGAAGAAGTATATCGTCCTACAATCGGTAAAGAAAGTTTGCACGAATATAGTAATGATAATGGGACCCGACTAATAAACTTTGCCATTTCGAAAAACCTAGTAATCAAAAGTACTACATTTAAACATAAGGATATTCATAAGTATACGTGGACATCGCCGGATGGACAAACACGGAATCAAATCGATCATGTTTTAATACAAAACAGATGGCAAAGTAGCATAATTAACGTGAGATCGTATCGGGGTGCAGAATGCGGTTCTGATCATGAATTAGTAATCGCGAAACTTCGACAAAAACTAAATACAAAAAAGAGAACACCGAACTATATTCGTCCCGAGAATTTTGATTTAGTTAAATTGAACAACCTCGAAATTAGAAAACAATTCGCGATAGAAGTAAAAAATCGGTTCGAAGCTTTGGAATCTTCAGACGAGGAACACGAAGATGTAAACAAATTATGGGAAGGAATCAGGGATAATATTAAAGAGGTCGGTAATTTATGTCTTGGAAAAATCGAAAATAAAAAGAACAAACCTTGGTTCGACAGGGATTGTCAAAATATGTGCGAAAAAAGAAAAACCGCTAAACTGAATTCCTTAAATAATCCAAGCGATAATAATGTGGCTTATTTTCGGTTAGTAAAGAATGAAACTTCAAAACTATTAAAAAATAAGAAAAGAGAGTATCTTAAAGACAAAATAATAGAAATAGACACAGAAACGAAAATAACGTAAGAGAGATGTACAAAGGTATAAACAAATCGCGTAAAAGATTTGAACCTCTATTGAATGCGGTTAAAGATGCAAATAACAATATAATTGCGGATCCTTCTGAGATATTAAATAAATTTAAACAACACTTTGACGGCATCTTAAATACGGAAAATAATAATCAATCTCCTCTCTCTGAATATCAGAGCGCTGAACCATGGATAGACGCTCCGAGTAAAGAGGAAGTCGAAATGGCGATAGGAAAATTAAAACGTTATAAGGCCGCAGGAAATGATAATATCACGAGTGAATTAATCAAGGCGTGTGGAGAAGCGGGCGTTTCCAAAATACATTTTTTAGTTAAAAAGATCTGGGAAACTGAAAAAATGCCCGAGGAATGGAAAGAATCAATACTTATTCCGATTCACAAAAAAGGACCGAGGTCGGATTGTAACAACTATCGTGGGATCTCTCTTCTCCCAGTATGCTATAAAATATTCTCGTCAATTCTAACTAGTCGAATCACGGAATACGCTGAGGAAATTATCGGAGATTACCAATGTGGTTTTAGGCGGAATCGCTCGACTATTGACCAAATATTTTCCCTACGTCAAATATTAGAGAAAAAATTGGAATACAACGGTGTAGTCCATCAACTTTATATCGATTTTAAAAAGGCTTATGATTCAATAGACCGTCAGAAGCTATATAACATCATGATTGAACAGGGAATACCTAGAAAGTTAGTAAACCTAGTAGAGATGTGTTTGTCGGAAACATTCCATAAAGTTAGAATCGGTCATAATTACTCCGAGAGATTTGAGGTGCGATCGGGTTTAAAACAGGGTGACTCCCTTTCACCTGTGTTATTTAATTTAGCTTTAGAATATGTCATAGAAAAGGTGATGTGTACCGAGAAAGGCTTAAATATGGGTGACAAGATTCCGGTTTTGGGTATGCCGATGATCTGGTACTGCTAGGTGAAGACACGGAAACCATACAACTAAATACAAGTGTGGTAATAAAAACCGGTAAAGAAATAGGACTCTAATTAAATACCGATAAAACGAAGTATATGATTAGTAGCAGAAACGGTGTCGATCTTGGTGATATTGATGTATCAGGTCATACTTTGGAACACGTAGAGAAATTCAAGTATTTAGGTTCAATTATAACTAGAAAAAATGAAATCCAGGAAGAAATAAAGTCCCGATTAAAGGTGGGAAATGCGTGTTATTATTCAGTTGCTAAGTTACTTAGATCGCGGCTTCTATCTAAAAACTTAAAGATTAGAATTTATAAAACTATTATTCTTCCAACGGTTCTTTACGGATGTGAAACGTGGCCGCTTACTTTAAAGGATGAACAACGGCTTAAGGTTTTCGAGAATAAGGTACTGCGTAAAATATTTGGTCCGAAGAGAGATGAGGCCACTGGGGAGTTTAGAAGGTTGCACAACGCGGAATTGCGGAGTTTGTACCCTGTGAATATAATTGAGTTGATAGCATCGCGGAGACTCAAATGGGCGCGTGAAGTTGTTGGGCTTAGTGAGGAACGGATTCCGAGAAAGTTGGTATTCGCTGAACCGACTGGTAGGCGTCCGAAAGGTAGGCCGAAGCGGAGATGGGAGGATTGCGTTAAGGCTGATCTCGAGAGCTTGGGCTTGAATGGTGAGCATTGGACGATTCTGTGTAGGCGGAATTTGGTGGTATCGGCATCGAACCTTCGGGTTCGCTAAGCCTATTATTATTATTATTATTATTATTATTTGTGCAAAAAAAAAAAAAAAAAAATCATCTCTGAAAATATTTCTTCTGTTTTAGCCTTTAGAAAAACGCAAAAAACGTATTTTACAATCCAATAATTGATGACTCGAAAACATTGTCTGAACTATTACAACGTGCAGACAAGACTCAAAACAAATGTTGGATCTTTGACACTGAGGATACTCCTGTACCTCAATCTGTCAAAAAAAAAAAAAAATAAAAAAAAAAAAAATAAATAAATAAATAAATAAATAAAAAAAAATAATAGTAGTATTTTTCATGTCTGGAGTTTATTGTTAAAAAGTGATCCAAGTGGTTTTTGATGTTCCCTTTCTTTTGGAATTGCTTTCCGTTCATGGAGTTCTGCAGAGAACGGAATGAGTGGTCGTCACTTGGAGCTAGGCCTGAATAGGAAGGCTGGGGTAAAAAATAATGAAAATAAAAATCTGGTGCGGGCAACACACGACTTTCACTTACCTCCATTTTTAAAATCAATGGAGGAATTTTTAAAAACAGTTAGAGATAAAAATACGTGAAACTATTAAGGAATTAATTAAATTGAATTTATATAGAAACCTGTGTTTCATTAAAAAATCTGTTATATTATTATCTAAAATAATCAGTTAGTTTTATGTTCATTTCATCACTCTCTATTAACTTTTAAAAGCTTGTGTATGAGATAATATTTTTTTCTAAAATCTTTAGCTTTCCAACGGTATATCATACATGTATATTACTGCTCTTATGTTCAAAAACGAAAAATTGCATTAAAAAAATATTTTTTCTGTTTTCTCCTTTAGTTGGGTATCGACTTTATTCAATTTATATATTTACCTGTTTTTCATCAGCGTTAACAAGATAATATAGTTATTTATTTTGAATTTACAAAATTAAAGGTACTTTAGGGGAAAAAAATTAAAATATCGGCATATAAGCCCTGTCAATCCATTTTAATCAGAATAAAACATACATGATATTATAGTCCATTACATTTTACATCGATATAGCGAGTTTTATCAAAATCGTCGGAACCGTTTTTGAGAAAATCGAAAAAAAGTGCTAAATGCATGGTATAAAGTGCCTCTTCTGGTAAGCTCATTTTGATGAAAAAAGTTTTGTCACGTCTCGGGCGTAAAGTTGTCTTAAATATAAAATTTCAGCTTCACAGGACTTACCGTTTTCGCCCGGGAGTTACCACACACACACACACACAGACCTTTTTGCGGGACTTGGTTATTTGGACTCAGGGGATCCTAAAACGTGTATTTCCGTTGAAAACTGGAATTCGATCATTTTCACGATCGTAATACTTCCCCTTACTATATATAGTAAGTGAAAGTAAAATATAAAACAATATTTCTTCTATTATTTTTTCATTTTTTTTATAATTACTTCATAAGGATTCACCGTATATT
Source organism: Piezodorus guildinii (assembly GCA_023052935.1). Taxonomy (NCBI): domain Eukaryota; kingdom Metazoa; phylum Arthropoda; class Insecta; order Hemiptera; family Pentatomidae; genus Piezodorus; species Piezodorus guildinii. The sequence goes on from JAJSOM010000034.1 coordinate 73,288, forward strand.
AACCCATCTAAGGTAAGGTTATTGTCGGATTCAACCCAAGCGTCTGATTTTAGTAAATAGCTTTGAAGATCACTGCACTTCTGACACCATATGAGTCATTATTATTTCCCATTTTAATGGAACTGGTTTTCCAACTAGTCACTTCCTAGTAACAGTTATTTTACTTTTAGCTCATTTAGTCTCTGGGCGGATCGTAAACGACTCCACCGTACTACGTAAATTCCAAATTTCTGTCGGACATTTAGTGTGAAATTCCATTCTTGAACGTTACACTTATTTTGGTTGAATTACTATGGAGAGGAAATGATATTTTTCGATGCTTGAGCGTTGAGGATAGAAGAGTCATTTGAACACAGTGTTTCAAAGAAATGGCTTCTAAATAAGTGGATATTTAAGTTTTATAAATCATTATTATTTTTTTTGGAAAGTGTAAATAGAGGTTTTTTAGAGTTAGGTTTTCTAAAGTTTTGTTTGTTGATTTAGCTATTGTTTAAATTATATGAATGACTTTTAGTTATCGTAATACCTTAAATAACTTGTTTTACTCTTTATATTTTGTTTTATTTTGTGACGGGTCTGATGTGTGCAATGGAGTGAGGTTACAAACACAGCTAGTGGGAGCAAAGAGGTCATGTGAAATAGATTTGTCTCTGCCTCAAACATGTATATATTTTTGTTCTCTTTAATTGAAGCTAATTTTTATTTCTTATTTTATTTTCTGTATTTTATTATTGTTGAAAGATTATTTTATTTTACAGTGGTGAATTCGTTGTAACCTCTCGCAAGCTGTTGTCTTTTGTCTCTGTTGATTTTTGTTTATATGCGCTCCCAAGTTTTGTCTCTCCTCTGTTAATTTTTTATATTTATCATTTTATTATTTCACAATTGTGCTGCAGGCGAATAAAGAATATTTTTGTTATTATTGTTCAATACCAGGCTGTTTATTTATTTCGCCTTTATCTTTAAAATTTCTTAGCCGTTAGACATTATTGTTAATTAATTAATAAAGATTAAAAGACGTTAATTTATAAACAATTACATGAATCCAAATATTTATTTTTCTGTTAAGTTTGGTTTATTATATAAAATAATATGCAACATTATTAAAATTAACCCACAAAAACCGGTTGGATATGACCCCACCTTAACAAGTACGAGTCTGAAATTCACCTTACCCACGGAGGATTAAACTCTGAAAGGATTACAGTAATGAAGAAAGGATACGAGAGTGAGAGCGAGATAATCGACGGTTAATGGCGGACAGGTTCAAGCGAAGAGACAGCATTGGGACTGCTATAATGGTCTGGAGAAGGCTGCTGGAATATTCATGACAATAACCCCTCAAGTTCTCCAGTTAGCTCCACTGGCTCCTTAGCCTGCTGGAGTCCTGATGGGCTGAGGAAAACTCTTTCGCCGCCCTTATCGTTCCCCCAAGGGCAGTTATATCTTCGGGGGTAGCTGAATGTCCTTTCCTCGCTACTAACCTTTCGTCCCTCAGGAATAATATTAAACAATAGCTGCTGTTATCGCTGTTGCCTAATATTTTTATGACCTTTGATATTACATATCAAAATTATGCAAATATATATATATATATATATATATATATATATATATATATATATATATATATTATTATTATTATTATTATACAAATATAATTCCATTGTAATTTTTTATATGTGATTTTGTAAATTTTTTACCTCTACCCAACAGGATTATTACAGTCATCATAATAAATTATAACAATTTGGTAGTATCCTACATTATTTAGAATAGGATAGAATAAAAAAAATTATCTTGGGACATAGTCTCTTAAGAATAACAAACGTTTTACAATTAATATAATATATAAATATTCAATAATGGGTATAATTGTTAATATAGGAATAATTACAAATTTAATTTAAACTCTCTATATATAAAAAAGTACCGCAATTTTTATTTATCTCCTTCTAAACTTCAAGACAGATTTTGATTTTTGTTTATCATCATTTAAAGGGGATT